>JANRGW010038085.1:0-25801 GCA_024733675.1 Psilopsiagon aymara | reverse complement strand
TGGCCTTGAACACTGCCAGGGATGGGGCAGCCACAGCTTCTCTGGGCAACCTGTGCCAGTGTCTCACCACCCTCACATGGAAGAACTTCCTAACTAATCTAAATCTCCCTTCTGTCAGTTTAAAGCCATTCCCCCTCATCCTATCCCCACACATCCTTGTAGAAAGTCCCTCTTCAGCTTTCTTTTCAGCTCATTAAGGCACCGGAAGCTGCTCTCAAGTCCCCCGGAGCCTTCCCTTCCACAGGCTGAACAAGTCCAGGTCTCCCAGCCTGCCTCCATAGCAGAGGTGCTCTAGCCCTCAGAGCATCTCCGTGGCCTCCTCTGGATGTGCTCCAACAGAAACTGCAGTAACACACAACTCCAGTAACTCCAGCACAAGTAGGTGCCAATTTTAAGTTCCTGATCCCAGTGAACTTGCTCTTACTGCTGCGGACAACCAGGGATCCAGTTTGTGCTAGCTTCAGTGGGGTAGTATCAGGCCCTTAATGCACACAGGCTACTTGAGCGCTGTGGGTACAGGTGTGAGAAGAGACTTTTTGTGTCTTTAATGCCAACATCTTTCTCCATAGTCCCCCTGCAAAACAGCTCTATTTATGCCCTTTGAGTATCTCAAGCAAGTTACTTTCAAGTTGGCAAGCCAGTTTTAATCAAGTAGCAAATACAGTAGTGTATTTTGGGCAGCTCAATGTAATTCTATTTATTTTTTCAATTTTACTTTGTAGGAAGATAAAGCATTGAATCTTTTCAAAGCTTAACAGTTGCAAAATGAATCTCCTTTACATGTTTTCTGCAGTTTTTACTAGACTGAGGAAAATTTGCCTTTATGGGGAGACTGGCCTGTAACTTGATCTGATGCACCTGGGTAGCAAATAAAAGCCACAACTACACTTGTGCCAGCTTTCTCCAAGCTCTCCTCTGCTCCCCTCCCCTAAGGTCCTATTGCTTTCCTGTCCTGGTTTCCCCAGAGAAGCTCATGCCAAATGGAAAATTTTAGGGAATATAGATACAAAAAAGCTAGTCTTCAGTTCATGTAAAGCACAGTAAATTGATCTCATGATTTGATGTAGTCAAAGGTGTCCTTGTTTGCTAACCAGGCCAATAAATAATGGATGCTGCGCAACACGGTCTTAGTTACACAGCTGCACTAGCAGTCATTCTTAAATAAAATAGGAAAATATTGGCCAAACAAATGCTGTTCATATCAAAAAATCTTTAAAATGCTTATTTTCTTCATAGTCTCTTATCTCTTGTACTTTCATATAATATTATCTAGTAGTATGCATAAACATTTCATTATGACCAATTAGGAACTCTCATTAATGAAGGAAAAAACTGTCACAACACAGAAGATTAACTTACATAAACAAGAGCAAACATGGAGACATAGCTTTCCTGGGGTGAGGGAAGAAGACCCAAGAGGGAAGGGCTGTTAACGTATGCTCTGTAACAAACTTGTAACTGAAGCACATGTCAAGAAAATAATGAGGTATACAATGACTGAAATAATTAATATATTCCAGGAGGTTTTAAGATTTATCTTGCAGTGTGTAACAGAACAGTAGGAAGCTGTATGCTTGATTTCTGATTTTAATAAAATTCAAGTCTGTCTACATTGTTTTTCCTGGCAGACTCTTTGGAGGATTAGCAGATTTAACATGAGATATGGAAAGCAAATGAAACTTCCTCCTGTCATTTAGTAAGCAATTTTCAGGTGCTATTAGATAATTGCAAATGCTTATGTTAAGCTTGTTAAATACCACTTCAGGACATAAGAGTTAGAAATACATAGGTGGAAAGGTATGTATGTTAAGGGCTGAAAAAGTTAAAACCAATACCTGACATCATCAGGTGTTCCCTATAACAAATCAGGAAGTCCAAAACTGACACTTCAACTTATCTAAAAGGACAAAAATAGCTCCTTGGTTTCCCCATTTCTTAGACAAATATTGCCATTCTCATGGGGTTTTTTTTTTCTGGAGGCCATTTAACTTGATCTATAAGCCACCACTTACTCCACTTCAAAACTCAGGGTGTGAATAAGTGGATGGAACAAATAAAAGAAAACCTTCATTTTCCTTGGGAAATAGGCACAGCATGTTTAAAGTAAAAAAAGGGGAGATGGGGAGAGAAAAACTTTTGAAGGATTAAAAATCTCAAAATACTATTACTGATCCACAAATTAAAACTACAAGCTAATACCACAAATTATACTACAAGCTACCTTTCCTTGCCTACCGAGCTGAAATGTCTGTTTTCTGACTTTTTGCCTTGCAGCCTGTTATCATTAGTACACAATAACATAGGAAAACAGATTTTACATTATGTTTACAGACATCTATAACTAGTAATACAACAGAATAAAATTCAAGTTATCGACACTTTTTAAATACAACACATTTCTTTATTTTCACCCACAGCATACTTAACCATGCCTGGAATTAAATTTGGTCTTAATTGCAAGAAATTATTGAGCTCTTTATCTATGATCTGATAAAACATACAGATCTGGTAATGACAACACCATCTGGCTTGGGGTATAATGCTGGCATGGGAAGCTGTGATGCAAACTGATTGCGAGACACGGGGCTGTCTGACTACACAATGCATACAACAGCAATTATTTCAAAAAGAAAATAAGGTAAGCTTATTGTGATAAATCTGAGCAGTACCACTGACGTATTTGCAAGGATAAAACATGCATTTGTGTTTAAGCGCATACAAAAAAGATCCATGGAATGAAAACAGTACTACATCTCGTTCATTTATAGCTAAAACTGCTCAGCGAAAAGTTCTCTTTATTTTAAAATTCAGAATCCCTGAGCAACTTTGGAAAATAATATATTCTATCTTAAGAATACACTAATGAGAGATAAATTTCTTATTACCTTCTGCAAGAACTGCACTTTGTCAAGTCAAATATTGCTCTTCAGAAATTAACAGCTTCTATATATCACATGTACGAGTGTTTTAAATCTCTCTCCCCCACTCATCTGGAAGACTGGAACCAGGAACTCAATATTACTCTAGAGAAAAGAAATTATAGGAATAAGCAACATTTTTTTCTCTCCTTGAGCTCATCAGAGCACCTTTGTAAAAATCAATTTAATGACATTAACTTTACAGATATTCTGTTACATACCCCAGTGGATCAGACCATTATTAACTAGTTAGGCCTTACTACAAATGATGGGATAGAACTTAAGCAGACATAGCTCTCTATACGCGAGTTATTGGAAGCCCAGTTTACAGGAGCCAAAGGCCCCAGGGAACACCGAATCAGCTGAGAATAAAGACAAAATTCTGATTTTCATTATCAAGTGTTGGAACTAGATGACCTTGAAGGCCTTTCCGACCCTAACTATTCTATGATCCTATGATTTTAAGTTTAGCTCCCACAGTCAATATTTAAAAGACTTCTTTTTTCCTGCCAAGCTAAAGATTCCCATATACAGCAAGACTATAAGGTAACACTACTGCATGTTGCACAAGAATGAAGTTCTTCAAGACCTATTTTAGAACATGAGAGAGTCAAGACAACAACAACGTTGCTTCAATGAAATCAAGAGATATCCGTGTGTGTATATAGATATATATACACTGTGTATGTAAATATATATCATCCACTATTATTAAATGAAAAATGAAGGTCTTCAAGCCAGTAAAATTCAGCCACAGAAATATGCCATGGTTTTCATGTCTGCATTTCCAAGTGAAATCCTATTTCTAACACAAACTATTCCCAATATACACAATTAAATATGCTATAAAGTTACATATACCACTCTAGACAATAAAACAGACAACATTCTAGACAAAAGAATGAAAACCTACATGATTTCCAGTTATGAAATAAATGCTACATGCCCATTAAAATTAATATGTCAAGTCAAAGATATGCACAGAAAAGTCTTGCTAGGAGAAAAGAATGCTTGTAGACCTACTTCAAATCTTCAGTGCACCAAAATCTGTTTGAACACAGAATGGCCCTATGGGATCGGAAAAATTAGAAGGTTTGACAGCTTCTGCATCAAAAGAACATTTTCTAAAAGCTTCACATTCAGTTGTATTTCAAAACCCATATTTAAGTTATGCACCAGCTGAATTCATAAACCTGAAAAGTGTGCTGTTTCACCGAACACTGATTTCTCGAGTGAATTCACTGACATCAGCCTTCACTTCAGAAAGAATAATGGGTGCAAAATAAATCTGTTCTGCTGCTCCTTCCTTGAGCCTTAGTTGCAACATTTTGCCAAGCCACGAAATGTCTGGTACTGTGTGTTGAAATACATAGATTTGCACTGAAAGAAGAAGAAGATAAGGTAAGGTCACTTTGTCTAGTTTTATTGTAGTGAGTTTCAGGGTCCAAGCTCTCATAGCAAAATGTCCTTTAACTTCCTGCAGCAGGTCACTTTACTAAACCCCCAGTTTTCTACTATAACACAACACTAGAGGGACTCAACAAGAAGCTGGAGGGAAGGAATGCCATCCAGAGGGACCTGGACAGGCTTGAGAGGTGGCCTGTGTGAACCTCATGCAGTTTAACAAGACCAAGTGCAAAGTCCTACACCTGGGTCATGGCAACCCCAAGCACAAATACAGGTGAAGAACGGACTGAGAGCAGCCCTGAGGAGAAAGAGTTGGTGGTGTTGGTTGATGGGAAGCTCATCATGACCTGGCAGCATGCACTTGCAGCCCAGAAAGCCGAATGGGTCCTGGACTGCATCACCAGCAGCGTGACCAGCAGTTAAGAGGTTAGGGATTCTCCCCCTCTGCTCCACTCTGGTGAAACTCTCCCTTTGCCCCAGTCCCACATCCAGCTCTGGGGCCCCCACCATAAGAAGGACATGGACCTGCTGGACTGAGACCAGAGGAGGCCACGAAGATGCTCAGAGGGCTGGAGCACCTCTCCTATGAAAACAGGCTGAGAGAGCTGGGCTCGTTCAGCTTGAAGAAGAGGCTTCATGGATACCTTACAGAAAATAGTCACCACCACTTTATGTCAGTTTAAGACAGCAGCAAAAACTTACCTGAATTGCAATTGAAAAAAATCCACATATAGAGTCAATTACTGGTTTATACTGGCAGGGTTTAATGTGTGAAATTTTATAGCACTGGTACTTCTCTGATACTCTTTTTGTCTCCTATAAAGCTTTTGTTACTATGCAATCCTTGAAATCATAAGCAATATAATAGCCCTAAATGCACCAGGAATGACTGCAAATGCTTCTGGGGAGACACCAGCAGTTCCCGGTTCTGCTACACTATTTCCAGGGAACAGCAACAACAAACTGGTGCCATTGAATGAATTAAGGTTAAAAAAATCAGTTGTGAAGAACTAAGAACCTGACTTCATTCTGAACTCCTTGAGAAGAAGCTTTTGTTGAGAAGCACTTGAACTCATCTCAAGAGGCAGGAAGTCCTATTTCTAAGAAATACGCATATCTTAATTAACCTTCTTATTGAAAATGTAACTTTAAAGGCAAAAATCTTTTACAGGTTGTATTTTTATAGCCTACATGTTGTTTATGTTTATTAAAAGGATTGGTTTGCATTGCACATGTGCTGGAGGCAGGGAAAGAGTGAAACTCTGATGACTGTAAAGTCAACACAGAATCTACTACAGGAGTAACGCCCCAACTGACATGAAAAGTACCTTCCTTGAAATCACTTTGCCTACAGAGCCGTGCTGCATTCAGTGTCACACACCACAAACAGAATCACTAGCACTGCAACAGAACTAATTTTGAGCAGAACATTTATCATAGCGTCACTGATTACACTTCTGAAAAATGCTTTGTGCACAAAATTCTGCCTCGTCCACATTATTACTCTTCCACACTTCTGAGGCACGTACTTTCAGTCACTGAAAACTGATGAAGTATTTGAGAAATTCCTATTATTCTGCCTTGCCCTACATGAACTGCCATAACATTTACAGGAAATAGTCCCACAGATGTAGTTCTCAGGAGACGAACCCAAATTGTGCATTCCCCCACAGTTTTCTCTTTGAAATTTCAGACTGTAAGCTCTTAAGCAGTGGATACTTCCTACATCACAGAGGAAGATTTACTACCTGATACAACCACTAATGGAGAATAAGTGGTGAAAATTCCATCTCCCAGCCAAATTTCTGTCTGCAGTACTCTTGTTTCTACAACCTCTTCTAGCTGAACTGTTCACTCCTACTATTTGCCACCAAAGGTTGCAAAGCGCTGATGTGAGTAATTTCGATTATGTCTTTTGGGAAAATCTTAATACACATGACAGAATATATCTACACATACATTTTACAGCAGTGTGAAAGGAAAAATTTACTTGGAAGATACGTCCAGAGGTACATGAACCCTGCAAAAGCAAGAGATGAAAGGAAGTAAGGAGAAAAATGCTTTAGTTTTTCTAAAAGTACTAACAAAGTCTGTTTCAATTCTTTATGAAGTTACAAACACAAAAAGGCTTAAGAGTTGTTTGTTTTGAAGTGCTTTAAATGAACTATGCTTAATAAATTGATGACCCAGCCAGTCTAACTTAGTGCAAGATGGCATTTACTTCCAATCAAAGCTCTAATCCAGACAGCTGAAAATGCAAAAAGCTAATTTCAGTTTTTACTAGCTGACAACACCTACACACAAGCAATATTGGCACAATTTGTTATTTGAACAGTTTCAGTCAGCCTTCTGCTGCTGCATTGTGAGAGAAAAGTGATTTGCCTTCATTTCAAGAGGAGGGACAATACAAACATAAAAAGCTCCCTTTCACACGTTCACAAAGGCTGTGTTGACATATATGCCATATCTTCAACTACAAAACTCAAAATGCTGCACTGTTTTTCTTCCTCTAAGGCTCAAATTTCTGGGACAGAGCCACATAGCTTCCATGTCTATAGACACAGTATTAAGCATTAATAACTGAATATAACATTTAAGTAAAATTATTTGAAAATAATTTGGTTTGTACAGTTTCTCTCATTGCCCTTCATAAAAAACACCTGTGCTCTAGGACTGGAATCACATACCTATGTATAGAAGCTGAAAGAAAATCACACTTCCATCATCCTGCAGTTACTTGCCTGATTTGCTAGAGGCTGAACCTTGAATATTACTATTAAGGTAACATTCCCAGGATTCAGAAAAAAACAGACATCCATCATTTTTGGTCTTTTCCTCATTGTTCAGGACAGATACACAACATTTCATATCACATTTTTTATAGTATTTTTCACTAAAGTGTTATTTTTTAAATAAACAAAAAAAACTTGAATCTAAACTGTACAGAAAACAGGGAGACAACCATTTCCAGTATCAGCTGTTTGTGTTGCAACAGCATTCAGACAGTCCCTTCACTTCTTGCAGCTTCAGACCCCACTTATCTCCCTGGCAGTTCCTTCAGAAATTCAATAATAGTACGGGCTATCTTACAAATCTTCACTGTTTGGAATGGTTCGTCCCCTCCTCACCTTAGTAGCATGTATTGGAAGGAAATGGGTAAACATCTATTGCTTGAGAAAAATTCCATCATGACACCTTTTTACTAGCACCAAAAGGCCAGGGGTACGTCTTCACACTGCAAAAGTTACCATGATTCTGGGTGTGCTCTGTGGTCTTTGTCCTAAAGAAAGCAACTTAGCATCTTGGTTTTGTCAGGAACAAATGTTCCCTTTCCCTGACACACATTTCCCACTTCTCAGCTGTTTCCTTTTACTTCTTTTTCCCCTTATCTCTTTAGTGTGATGCTATCAAGGCAGTGAAATTTTCCCACTTGCTAGAGGAAGCTACATAAGAGTTTTATAATTAAAGTGACAGAACTGTTTCTATTCAGTACCATCCTAGCCCTTTGAGATATTTTCCAAGCACAGTAAGACTATTTACACTTCAAATAGTCTTTCCTACCTTCCCATCTCTTAGGTGCTCTCTGTGAAGAAAGTTTTCAGCTTCTGGGTATTCCTGCAGAGCAGAGACTGGCTTCTATTTCTCAACGCCTAACACTTGATAAAGCCTCATGACTTACTCTTTTCAGTCAAGTCAATAGAATAATATAACAAAACATAGGAAGTAATTTATAATCTGACCTAAAAAATAGTTTTCGTTCAATCAGAAAAGCAATAGAAAGAGACAAATGCACACTCCACCTCTGCACTTACCTGCTCACAAGGCAATGCCACATTCTGAAATAAACTGGCAGTCCAGTAACAAGTAACAACAGGAATGCCTGTGGGTAGGGGCATTTGTTTACTATACATATTGCCTGCAATGTGCAGGGTTTAATTTGACAAATTAAAGTCGGCAAATTTTCCATTTCCTTCATTTCCTGTTCAAAATCAAGAGTAAGGCTAAACTGAAAAGCACTACAAGTGAAAAAATAAATCCTGCTTTACTAAAAGCAATAAATCCCTGGAAGGAAGGCAATACTGACGAAAAACATAAAAGTAAGCACTGTATTTTAGAAGTGAATGCCAATTTCTGCATGTGAAATATCATCAGTTGTTTTGCAGCAGAATTTCCTCCAAGATTTATGAACCGGTATGAGTGGACCAAGTTCAAACTAAAGAGCCAAACAATTCATCTGCCCTTTTAACTTTTTTCTTCCCATACCCCAGTTTCTGATCCTCTCATGCACTTTCACATAGCCTGGTAACTCTAGCTTTCTAAGAGGTGCAGACACCCAGCGGTCCATCCATTTTCAGTAAACTAATTGTGACTATTGATACAGTTTACCAGCTAGAACACATATAAAACACTACAAGCAAACCATGCAATATCTGCATGCTGCATTTCAAAACAGGTGCACAACTCAACATAAAGGGTGAATACATAGTTCATTGTAGCCGTTTCTCTTTATTGTGCTTTTCATGCGCTATAGGCTGGTTCCAAGAACTATCAGGTGCCATTTGAGTAAGCTATCCATATAAATGAACACAGATGAAAACTTGCCTTACTACTATTCCATTCTAAACAGAAAGCAATTCACTGGGGGAAAGAAGAAATCTTATTCCTTTTGTGTACGGGAGCTCACATTCTAACTCTTCACAACCAAAGGCCCCATGTGCTTTTTCATAGTGTTCCTCAGAGAACACTATGTGTGTTTTAGGGAGATAGGGTGTGTTTTAGGCAGATAGGTCATTACCAAATTAGCACCAGGATAAACTCCAAATACAGACACAAGGTATAAAAAAAAAAAAGAAAAAGGTAAGAAAAAACATAACAAACCACTAATAATGGAAAAAAACCTCACACACTGTTAAGAAAATGAACACTAGGAAGAAACAACCCCAGTCTTTCATAACAAAAACTATTGCATACCTGTATTTATTATTATTATTAGTCTCTTCAGGTTTACATTCTTTCACCAGGCTCCACAGTTTTCCCTCAGCACTTGCAAACACATGAAAAGGGCTAAAAGAAGTATAAGGAAACACAGCTGTTAGGTCATTTCATTCTGGTGGATTTGTAGGGTTTAAGTTGATTTAAGTTGATTGTTTCTTTGGACTGACAATACGTAAGTATTTCCAAATGTCTTTCAATACTCTCACTTAATGGATGAGAGCAGGATTTTTTTCACTTGATTTTCACCCATTAGAGAATATATTTTTCAAAGGTTTTTTTCTGTTATACTTCTTCCATGTTCTGTAAAGGAGGAAATTTTGTTTGCTTAGGAGATGGCTCTGAACTGTTGCACAGCAGCTCTGAAGCTCTCTTTTCTCCAAAACAGCCAAGCAATGAGTTCTTTTGGGGAAGAATACACGAACATCTCAGCTTACAGTGATAATTTCTCCTGTATATATCCACCCTCCACACCCTTCCTGACAATCTACAATTCAGGGACTTCCAGAGGCAAAGACGATGTACGTATCTTGGTGCTTAATTTCCTGTCCATGGCTTGGTTAATTGAATTGTCAGTGAGTTATTGCTGTCAGTTGCTGAACCCATCTAGAGTTGGTAACAACTTCCTATGGCAATAAAATGCAAAGTACAAACACGTACCTTTTAAAAAAGTACTTCCTTCTTTTTGTTTAGACCCGAGTGTTTCATTTTATGGCATCTCATCCCTGCCTCCTATGACAAACCATAAGTGAGCACTCTAGGCTTCCTTTCTCCACACTTGCCACAATTTGTTACCTCTCACATCCCTGATACGTTTGTGTCCTATTCTAGGCTGAAAAATGTAAACCTTTTTCTTCAAATGAAGATCTGCATTTTTTTGTTTTTGGTTCACAGTATATATTCTGAAATCAAGGGGAAGGCAGCCACTAAACAAAGTGGGGGTACATATTACAAGGGAATACACATACACATTCATAAACCCTGTACTCTAACCTAAACAGACTCCATACCTAAACTGAAGGAAAAATTAGATTTTCATTACTGCAAATGGTATACTAAATTTCCTTTCATTATCTATATTAATTTTCACAAAGTAGATCATGCAATACACCAATCATCCATGGATTAGGAATACACCTTTTCAGAGGTTAAATGACTTTCAGAAATTGTCAACTAAAAGTAAGTCCTACAGGCGCATCAAACAATTCCTCAAAACGTGTTCTGAGAATATCAACAGACAAATAAAGAGTTTCAGATGGTAACTTGTAGCTTATTCCTTTCATTCTGATACCTTTAACAAGATGCATGGATTATGCAGAAGTTGACACAAACAGAAAAATAGTTATCTACTTGAAGGATTTACAGCTGTGTACAAACAAAATAAGAACATAACTAAAACATTTTCAAACTCAGATCTTCAATTCCAAATGTCAGCCTGGAGCAATATTTTATGTTTGAGCTATAGCATTAAATCCCCCAAACATGGGAAAGTTCAAAAAGAACATTGTTTCAGACTCTTAATTATTGCTGCACTGAAAACTAGAGGTTAGGAAGAAGCCTTTGCTGTGCGGTGACAGGAGGAAGGAACACAGGGAAAAGAAATGCAGAAGGGACTGCATCAATAAAGCTTACTAAGACAATTAAATAAAAACATGGACATTAGGGACAGGACAAGTTAATTAGCGAAGAATCTATAAAGTGAGCTGAATCAGCAGATCTTTGAGTTTTAGGTGTAAGCTGACGAATTTTACAGAACTAAATTACCCAGCAAGTGGAAAGCTATCCCTTCCCCGATACCAAGCAAATACACGGGAAGCAATAAACTTTATTACAGGAAAATAAAGAAGTTCAACAGTCTTTTGAAATAACAGAACTTTCTTGCTGCAGTTCTGTGCTCTCACTTATCTACCATGAATAGGCTTCAGTGATTGAAAACCAGCATCAGGGAAAAGAAAAAGAGACAACAATCCTAAACAGTTCTCAGCTGATGCTTTTATCAATTGTAGGATCAGTATAAAGAGATGCTGCATCAGCCAAACCTCCTCATTGTTTTCAAGAAGTATCTTTATACATTACCTAAGAAACACTGCAATATCTACCAAGATGCGGATGCATCAGGAGAAGGTAACACAGCTTAGAACAAAAGGAAATGTCTCTAAACCATCATCGCTAAAGTTCTGAGGGTCTGGTTCCTGTTTTTAAGGTGACAGAGCAGCACCTTAACACTACCAGCAGGTCGGTGCCTTCAGTTATCCACCAGAGTTCAAGTGCTTCCCCAGTCTGCTGCAGAATAATACACAGCAGAAGAGACCTATTCCCTCTGTCACTAAATTCCCACAAGCCAGAAAGAACAAGAAGTTGTATTAAGCTTTGGTGGCAACAGGTTTCTCCAGCACCATGTTTTTACCGCTCAATTTACCGCCCAAAACATCCTTCCACCAACATACCCAGAATATAAAGTATGATGATGTTCTGAATGCAAAACAAAACTGGATGTTAAATACAACAACAACAAAATCTTTTGTATAATGTTTAAATGATCCTCAAATCCTCCCAGTTGCAGGGAAGACTGCTGATCTGGTCAGACCTGCTGATAAACAGAAGGGTGCAAAAAGAGGCTTCAACTCAAATGCCTAAGAGCACTATGCTAATTTGCAATTATTATCTATATGTTACTTCCCACACTTGCCACACCAGTGTGAATTATCTCTTTGATGTTTCATAGCTTTAAGTTCAGCAGTGCATCACCCCACTCACTTCATCCTGTAATTCCACCACAAAGAATGTGTGTCTGTGCCTGACCTTTAATTTGAACTATTTATTATGGCCTTGAAGAGTGGATTGCAGGTAGGAAATCTAGTCGGATGATTTCAAGGACCTAGTTAGGAAAACACTTGCAACAGACCTAACCATGTGCACACATCCACCTCTCAACCCACAGGCCTGGGGACAGACCTAAGACAGTTTCTACCACCAGCAGATCTCTGACTTCTATCAAGGACATTTCATTGCTGCTGTGCTCACCACAGGTATAAGGAAGTAGGCAGTACATTCACACTGCCCATTCACCATGCAAATCACATGCTTTTACCGTGCCTTATGCAGAAGAAAAACAGCAATGCACAAAATTAAAGCACAAAACCACAGCAATAATTGCAGAGCACCAACTCCATGTCTATCCTTCTGTTCTTCCTATCAATGGTGGAGATAAAACTTGTAGGCTGTAGCCTATTTTGGGGTCTTTAGCTCATCTATCAGATCTGGAACACAGTCCTTAAAAAAAAAAAAAAAAAATCCAGTTTAAATACTTACTAGTCTATTCCAAAGAACTTTAAATACAGTCAGAGAACTGCATCACAACAACAAACTACTGCTGCAAAAAGCACTGTGGAAGTAATTTTAGGTAAACAAGAAACACATTAGCTAAGAAGAGCATATAAAAGATTCTAGTTTTCCACGAAGGGAAAGTGTGAATCTGTGAGAAAAAGTGTAATGCATACTTTGACTTATGCAGCAATCAAAGTATTTTTTTTCCTTACAAAACAATTTCGCATTGAACACAGTGAAGTGATGCTATAATAGGGAGCAGAATTCCTCCAGCTCTTATCTGACACTGTGTAAACACTATAAAGTACCATGGGAAGATAAAATTCTCCATCTGCTGATGGTTGCTACTGTTAGCCAAAAGAGGGTCAAAAGTTAACTCACACAGTTTACGCACGAGGTTTTTATAGCTAAAGTCCTTAAGAATGAAACCACATTACCATCTATTTGGAGAAAAAAAAATACTTTGTATGTAAGAGACTCAGCCAGTCAAAGATGAGATAAGGCATGTAAAGGACCAGTTAAGCTGAACCAAGAACAGTCTACTCAAAGCAATCTCAGTAATCAATAACAAGAGACATAAAAATTTAAGTGTTGTACAGTCCTCTCCAGAACTGATTCCAAAGACAAAAGATCATGAGAAATTATCATTGGTTTCAAAAGTTATTCATAATAAGATTTAAGATTTAAAGAAAAACTGCATATGTTAAACATTTTTAATCTTACACCAATCAATGAGACACTGGGAGGTATTTGTTGACAGCCATAAATGCTGTATTCTTTAAATATGAATTCAATTTTTCACTAAATAATCTCAAAGGAAGCAAGTTTGTTGAACCCCCCCGTCAAACCTGCAACAAACACCAGACTTTATTTCAAAACTTAATATTCAATTTAGTGTAACTGCTTCTATTCCTTGAAGAACAGAAATAGGATTTTGTTCACCAGTGCTGGCACACATTGCACCAAAGGAAAGAGGATTATTTTGTTCACAGTTTAACTACAAGAAAAATAAGTATCAAGAGAAGAATAGAAGAACAGAAGCAAAAGCATGCAGTTGATGATCACAAGGACTCATGTTAATAACAACTAATATGCACTTTGATCCATTTAGGGTTGGGATGTACACCTAGTCAGAGATTAGCACTGGTACAGAGCTGGTACAAAGCTAGGATCAGCCTCCACTAGCTGCACTAGGTTTCCTCAGCTGTAACAGACGGAGAGCATTCAACAGCCTTAGTACAGGAACAGGAGAAAGCGGAAGTGCTTACTGTCCCATTCAAACAATACATTCATATTCACACAATACATCCACATTCACACATACACACCTTGGGAAGACTGCTCATCCTAGCAATTTTTGGTTCCATTTTCCAGGTTGGAAACTATGTGAGTTTGCCTTTCTGCTCTATTCTTGTAACACAGGGATGCAACAGCTTTGCTGGTGTGATCATCTCATGGTTCCTATTTGATAAAATTCTATAAACTGCCAGAAATCTCTGTCATTGGAAGCACTCCAGAAACAGAAGAACTACGACAGACATGCCAGACGGCAGGCTTTTCTTCAAAGGCTTGAAAATGTAGGGTGGGGAAAACAGGGGTGGAGTGAAAAAAATAATCCTAACTCAATTATAAATACAGCTTAAGAATCCCATCCACGTGGAAGTTCTCCTGCTTTGTATCATGAATACCTCCAGGGCTCAGAAAACTGCTTTGAACAGGAAACACTTGGAAAGAGTGACTTGTGAGTGGCTCTTAAGTGGTAATACACGTGAAGACGACAAGGTAATATTCCTCAGTAATTGCTCCTTCAGAAAACTGGTAGAATCCTTTGTTGTTTGCTCCAAGTTGGAGGGTCACAAACTCTACCAGCATACGGGTTCCACAGTTGGCAATCTTGATGAATGACCCATAAAGCACTTCATGGCTATACTCTCCCAATGTCCAAAAGCTTTCTTCCCCTTCTTACCTGACCCTGACATCAAGCTGCCTGTGCTTTTTGGTGACATTCATCTCTCCACCCTATTCTTTCTCCTCTCCCTTACAGTCAGGCATTACTATTTTCAGGTTCAACTGTTTCTAGCCACTCTTTGTGATGAGTAAGAAACAGGAAGGAGCAGCAGTCAGGGGTGAAAGAGAAAGAAGACATGAGACGACACTCTGGGAAGTATAAATCATGGCATCCTGAGAAATATCTTCCAACTGGAACAGTGCCATGAATACTTCGAGAGCTCACTCCACTTGCCAAATAGAAAGTTCTCTTAGATTTCCCTGCAAATACAGGAGACCTTTCTTGTTACTTATTTCCTTTGTCTATCTGTGTGTAATATGCAAGGTAATCCAATTTTATAATTCTCTATGTCAACTACTTTAAAATGCATCCCGCAGATTCAAATGTAACCACTGACATATCAGCAGAGAAAGAAAATACTGATAAACCTAACATTTAACAAATAGCAAGCAAAGATCACTGTAGCACCCTGTACCAATCAAGAAAACTGCTCAAGGTGCTATATAAAGATGCATTTGCTAAAAAATAGATGAAGCTAGTCCTTTAAATCTCAACTGCTACTTCAACATCAAAAAGCACTGTAAATTTTACTAATACAGTACAAAGCCTACAACTAACTGTGATGTACCTGAACCCAAAAGAAAGCTTTATTAGACATTTTTTCTTGAATTGAGAGCAAGTGTTACGTGACTGAAGACACAGTAACCTTTTAGTAAGCATTTGGGCACTTCTGAATTACAAATATAAAGTGTGACAACTGGAGTTCTCCAAAATTCACAAATTGGATAAGACAAAGATCACAAGCCCTGGAACTATTTACTCTGCTTCTTCATCTCCCTTTCAACACTTGTCACTACAGAGGCATGCTACCAGCATCATCCAAGACATCTACTTAGGTGATATGGGATAGCAAAAATGTCTTAAATAACTCCATGCCACCTACAAAGGCTGTAGATGCTCTCAAGATTTCCGAATAACTTATTATTTGCAGAGCATCGACACGTGCAAATAGAAAAATTGCACTAATTTTCACACAATCATTTTTTGTGAAAATCCCACTAAAAGTTTAAAAATGGACCAGGTATGTTAGGTACCGTCTGAATTTCTTCATAATCCTGGTACCATAATCCTGGCCCTGCTGCTCCCCTCCCTAGTTTCAGGGTACAAAAGCCAAGGAGGAACACCACTGCAGCGCTGGGGCTGGTGGGGCAAAACCAGCTGCAGCATGCATGGTCCTTACAGCACTGCTCCCCCAAAATTCTACAGAGTGCATCACCACCACAGCAGCCTGTACTGCCTGTGCTCCATCTACAAAGCCACTGCAGGTCACTGTGCAGAGCAGTTAATTATTGGGTCCTAGACCAGAAATGATGGCATTGCATGGTGCAAACACAGATACTGCCCTTGCCTGTGCTGGGCTTGGGCTCTGGGTTGACAGAATACATATATGACATATTTTAAGGCTAAAATATTTTTCTTGGTTTTAAATTCATTATGCTATCAAAACAGTATACCAGACATGGAAAGAGTATTCTCACTTTATTGAGACAATATAGATGTAATTCCTCCTAACAACACACCAGTTTAAAGAGCTGGAAATTTCTGCCTGGCAGCTGCTGTTGAACACCAAATGCTGCGAGGGTTTCTCAAAAATTTCTTTTTAGAAACATAACCTACATAACTTCCATTCTAAAGGCCAACCTAAACTTAATCTTGGGCATAAAAATGGCTATACCTCATCAGTCTTTGCTTATTCAAGCTTGACAGACAATATGAAAAACAGCATCCAAATGCTTAAGTTTCCTAATCCCTTTACTTACAAAAGTATGACTCTTGGCAGAGCCTCTACTTTTAGCATGGTGTTTTGCTTGTAAAAACACTGAACAGAAGTTTCAAGGCTTTAGCTATCATGGTAACTGTCACAGCTGCTAAAAAACTAAGACTTTGTGCTGTGTCTTTTATACAACTGTGACATTTTCTCCCATTATGTTGCTGACAAGAGGTTTTTTTGTCCAGTCTCCAGTATAAAAATCTCTTCCATATCACCTACTTCTAAATAACCAGCCTACAAACTTATTCACACTTTTCTGGTTTTTCTTTTTTATTCCATTTTAATAAATACCAAATGGCTCTCATTTTGCATAATCTAACAAAATAAAAAATAAACTCAGCAGAAAATAGGAAAAACAAAATCAGAATTTTGTTCTCTGTACTTACACCATGTTCTTAACACGATTTGTACAGTGCAGGGGAAAAAACATACCTTCCTGACAGGAAATGTGAGAACCAAATTGCATGCAGGTTCCTAAAGATTAGCATCATGAATTTTTGCCTAAAAAATGCCTGGATTAAGAGCTACTTAGCATGACCCACACTTTGCAGAATCTAAGTACTAATATGGCCATCAAGCATTCTGAAATGCTTCATGCTGAAGTCAGACATGTTCCATGGCCAGGCTGGCAGCTGGGAGGCTGAGGAGGTAAGTGGGGAAAGGCAGCTACGCTTTGGGAGCTGACTGCAGCCAGCAGCATGGCAATACCACCTCCTGAGACCACAGGTCAGGCACTCAGCAGCATTACGTCTTAAATGAGCTTAAGCAGCAGCGACCTGCCCGTGCTCAACTGCTCATTCTCACCTCTGACTTGTCCCCCAGCAGGCGTGTGTGGCCACACTGCGAAACCAAGGAATTGCTCCAGGTTAAAATAAACCCACAAAAGATTGCTTTTCAGCCACGTTCCTTTTCCAGGCTCCATTCACTTTGCAGCTGTATAAATGCCTATGCAAACACAGCACAGGAATGAGCAGGAACAGACAACGTGGTTACTGTTTTATGCTGTCAGAAAGCTACCTATGAACCTCACCCCCCAAGCAGTTTGTCTTAAAATAAACTATTGTCTTTCACCACTGCTCTGAGCCGGTTCCTGGGTCGCTGGTTTGCATTCTTCACGTGCTTTGGTAATAGATCAATAAACACCCAGCAGGTATGCCTGTATTTAGACACCTAGGTGATATAAATACTAGACACAGATGAATGCAAATTGCACTCTACAGCAGCCCACGGGGTTATGGCTGCAGATTAATGGAAGGCTATGTGACTACTCCCAGTCAAACAGTTTTGTGATGCACAGGCTTGTGATTTTGACCTGATTAAACTGTAGACATTGTTGAGCATGGTTATTGTCATTAGTTGTTGCTGTGCATGGTTATTATCATTAGTCCATATGCAAGAAAGTACATAGGCTATCTAGCCAAACAAAAAAAGCAGAAGCAAGCGAAGGGCACAGTGGAAAAATTAGATTGACAGTTTAATGACAATTCAGTAATTCAAAGATTTGGTAAAGACATAAAAACCTAAGAGGAAAAATGGCAACTCAGAAGGCGGCAACTCAGGAAGAAAAAGGACCAGTCCACTGCAAGAACTAGGCAATTAAGGCAGGCTGACATTCACAACCTGCCAACCAAACACCATCAAGTTGCTGAACCATGCAAGGCAACTATTTTAATGTTTAACCTAATACCGTGCTGCCTTAATGTATTTCTTGAGGGGTCAGTCAGAAGACAAAGGCACAGTTTTACACTCAGAAGCTGTGATGCATGAAGAACTGAAAATTGGGAAGTAGCTGATCATGCATTCTAGTGTTCACACACAATAAAATACACCCAAATAAAAGTGTTCCAAAGTTTTGACGGCTGCACAGCTAAACCCATGTGACTGCTGGGCTATCAGCTCCATTCCATTTCCATCACAAGGGATCATGCAGAGAAACCCTAGTGTAAGAAGTAAATAAATAATCAATCATGGGTTAAGTAGCTGATTGAACACCACACAGGAATGAGAGGAGCCTTACGCCCTCCTTGTCATCATGTCATCGTCCCCACACCCACCTCACCTATACTCGGCACAAAGAACGAACATTTTGGCAGAGTAAGTTTCTATACTATTAATCACGCTGAACTGGCTTGGTCTAGACCTAGGTCTAAATGACTAGGAAACTTGTTATTTAGTCTAAATAACTTGAAGACTCTATTAGACTCTCCATTGGTGTTTGCCTCCTTTGTTCTGCTGCACTGATATCTGCCAACACCTAAATAGTCCACTCTGCTCCTCTCTATTTTGCTTAGTCAGCTACTGAACCCAGGGAACAGTCTTCTCACTATTTTTATAGAGACATGATATCTAGAGCAACCACTGTATTTTTAAATAAAATTAAATTTAAATAAATTTTCTAAATAAAATTAAATGGGACTTGCCCATGAAGGTTATCCAAAAAAGAAATCAAGTGCTCACAGAAAAGTGTAATGACTGTTCAGTGCAACTGATGAAATTTGTCTTGGCTCTCCAGGGATGTGTGCATTGAAGATAACAGAGTCAGCAGGCACATGCTACAAGTATGCTTCTCTCTCTCTGTAAGCGGAAATATCAGTCAAAATATTTCCTCTTGCACCAGAAGCTATTTTGAAGTGGTCTTAATTTGACAGAAGAGGCACTTGCAAACTCATGCTCCAATGCCTGTTACTAATACGCCACTCCGGGTACTCTCGATTACTCTTGCACCATTTGAAAACAAAATAAAAAATAGAATTTACACGTAAATTACACTAAAAAAGAAAAAAGGTAATAATTAAATCACCTTATTAAGCTGAAGATTATGTATGCTGATTAGCACAGCCAAGATGCTGTACTTTGCCCTCTTTGTGCTCCTAAGCACAAAGCTTCCAGCAATACAGTTTGCACCCATCCAAGGGCAAGGAGGTGAGTGTTTCCCCATCAGGACACACTCCGCAAGGCCCTCAGCACTGGCACAGGGCGATGCCTGCACTCACTGCCCCAGCCCAGCCACTGTTGCAGCCTCAGGGATGAATTGTTCTGGCCGTGCTATCCTCTGGAAAGCTGCTTAGCCCAAAATAATGCATTCCAGGAGCACAAGAAAATGTACTTCGTCCAAAACAATTGGAGCTTTCAAAAAGCAAGGAAGTTTTCTTTAAAAATCCAGAGGCCAGATTTTAAAAAGAGCATTATTCTTTTATTATTTTATTTTTTTTATAATACCTTACCAAAATACTTTACTTGAGGCTTAAAAAAGTATATTATTTAATGGCATATTGTTTTGTTTCTACTTTGGAACTAAAATGACAGTTGAGCAGAAAATGGTTAAGAAATAAACCCCAGAATATTTTGGGAAAGAGAAGCTGGAGTGAAAAAAGGATTTTAAAACCTAATTTTTGCTCTATGACAAGAACAACAAAAAAACCCAAAGCATTAAAGAGCTGTAAAATAATCCTGTTCACTGAAAGTAATAGCAAAACTTCCCATTGACCTCTGTAGGGCTAGAATTTAACCTCAGAAAAAGAAATTCTATAGAACAGGATACATCTACCTAAATGCTGATACAGAAGGCAAGATTAAGTCATTCTGATCACTCCCTTTCTATTCTTACATTACAAGTAGTATCTTAATTTTTCCATGTCTCTCAACAAAAAGTGTGGAAGAAGTATTCCTGCAATAGAGGAGAGGAGGCTATAAGTCACCATCAAAAGATGATTTAAAGTAGAAAGATAACTTTGAAACAGATAAAATTATGAACAGCATTTTCACAATTAGCTTAAAGAACTTTAACTATTCAAGCATGTTACAAGCCTATTACATTGCAAAAGATGTGAGGTGGGAAACAAGAAAGCAAACAAAACTGAAACTGTTTCTCATGGACCAGATTAGCATCTGGGCACAGAATTACAGTTGGGATTCCTTTTTGAGGATGTCAGCACTTTTCCATAAATTTGGAGTCCAAAAAAGGAGATGAAACAATAGAAATATTCTTGGGCACAATTTTAAATTAAGATGAATGTCTCTTGATATATGGGAGATGATATAATTCATCAACAACTGGTAAGACTAGGAAGGAAACAAATGGTGAGGGAACCAAAGCAGTGTGTGGCCGTTAAAGCACAGCTGGAGAAAACAAGTAAGAGCAAAAGACAAGACAGCCTTTACTGAAAAAAAGATGCATTTACATATGGCTGAACCATACCAGAATCTCTTACATTTGATTATCCAAATGCAAAAATCAATCTACTCACTTCTGGCCCTCTTAGCACAGCAGCTGCCCTCTGGCTCTTTGTAGGTATGCAGCTGTTAGATCAAATACATGGTCTGCTGGTGGATACAAAGAGGGAGCTTTTAGTTGGTACAGACCTGTTGCAAGAACATCATGCGATCCAAACAGCTAATCCAAGTGACAGCAGGGGACAGAACAGTACTGAAAAAGCTATAACAGGGTTCAGTAAAGCATACAGTGGTCAAGTAAGTAGTCACCACTGAAATATGCAGCAAGTATATTTGAACTTAAATTATCCACTGGAGCCTGGCTCTCAACACATGAATCTTGCCTTGCTGCTTCCCATGCATTACTACTTTTTTAAGAGGGATTGAATTCAGGTGATGTGTCCAATGAAGCTTTTTATCCTTACAGATGAATTTTCTTTCACTCTTTCACTGAAAGGAAGAGTAGGTCAAACATTTTTCTAAATGGATAAAAGTTTGCTTGGTTGCATTGTACCATCTCTAAGCCCCTCCTACATCCTTTGAATAAAAACGCTTGTAAAGTTTTGCAGCAAAATACAGCATCTTCTAGGACTTCAAACAAGATGCTTCTTCTAGGACAGTTATTAATAACTGTTAAGATGGGCTTTAAAAACTGCTAAAAATGGGAACTTGACAGCCTCTTCTGCTGCATTTTATAATTGAGAAAACACACATGTTACACTTAAAACACACATTAAATATATCCAGTATGGTCTATCACACCAAGGGGAAAGGAAAGAAGATATATCTAATTCACTTGCAGTCTCATTCTCACTAGATGTCACTTGGCAATAGTGTCAGTGAGAATAAGATTTTAAAGTTGATGAAATATCTAATTTCTAAAATCAGAACACCCTGAGCAATCAGGCAGAAATGCTAGAAATTGACATCTGAAAGAGTATTACAACCAAACACTCACATCGCAGCCTGAGGAGCATTTTTTAAGGTAGTGTTTATGTTGAAAAAAGATGGAGGCCTTCTCCAGCCTTCAGCAGCCTGTTCTCAACTGATTTTTTTCATCCCTTGGCCTGGCTGGCTATAACCCCAATGACCTCCCGGCTCCGGCTATGCAAGCAGCCTCCCAAACCCAAACCTCCCAAACCTAAACCATGTCACACCAACAGTGCTCTTTTAGCAGCAGTGCCAGCACCATGCCCTTGCCAAGCTGCCACCAGGGCTGAGGACTTCAAGCAGGAGGGAGCTGAAACAGGACAGAGTCAAGAAAAGCCCCAAGGATTCAAGGATTTCCTGGCCACCATCTGCTGCTCTCAGAGTAACCACTTGCAGCAGAAAGCCTTCCCATCTCATTGCAGGGATTGCCCCAATGATTTATGCGGTTGCACAAGCAGTTGCAGAAGCGCCCGTATCCCCTTCCCCGTTCTTCAGACAGGCTGGCAGAAAAGCACCAGGGAATCAGGGAGCAGGGAAACTGCAGAGCCTCTTTTGACAGCAACAAGCCTTTAATTTACTTTGTCAGTTACGACAGATGGGAACAGAGCACATATTTTGGTTGTATTTGGGGATTTTTCCTTTGGCTTGTTTTAATAAAATCAGTTTCCTTACCAAGTTCATATCTACAGAGCTGGCACACTGATGTAGAGAAAGCAACAATCCACACCGGAGTAATGCAATACAAATCAATACCTGCCACATACCATGCTTAAAATGCCATGAAAAATCCCACTTAACAAGTGTCCTCCAACAAACCAAATGAAACCATTAAAAAAAGTTAAAATAAAATAAGCTTTTCTCATTTAAAATGACTATCATGCAATGAAAATCAATACTTGTTAGCAGTTTCTTTTTTCTGGAGCATCTCTAAAAGGAGGGGGCTCATTAGACAGCATCTGATAAGTTCCTGGCAGAGTTTGATGATGAACAATGGGACTCTGTCTGGAAGTCCACTAAGAATCATTGTCCTGCTGATCTCCAAACTGCTAAGGAGCCACAAACCGATGCATTTGCAATTTTCCCAGCAAGCTAAAGAAAGCAGGGTGGCTAATTTAATGGACCAAAGCCAAGCAGAATTGCTGTATATTCAATACCTGTAGGGCACACGCTTTGCACTTAAAACATGTCAAGCATAAGGACCCTCTTTTCCAGTAACACACATCCCATTTTATTTCAAGCACACTTTTTAATTGGTTCTTATTTAAACAAGTGTTGGGTTTTTTTTCTTAATTTAGAAACAAGAAGAATACAATGAGAATTCAAGAACACTTTTGTGCAACCAAAGAGACCGCATTACTTGCTTTATGTGAAGTAAAACACAGTATCTAATGCTCATTTAAGGCAAACAATTGCTTAGGCTTGGACAAATACCCTACACATTAAAATAACCAACTTCTCAATTTCTCCATGATTTGTAAAATGAACACAAAGACAAGAAGACAAGCACATGTTTACATCTCTTCCTGATGCTTCAAACGAGTTACAACTACACATTACAGAACCTCAAGTCTTTGCAGGATAACTAATCCCTAGGGAAAGATTGCTTTGGTTTTGCAGTCTGGAACCGTATTTCGAAGCAGACAACGGGAGGAGGAAAAGACCAAAAAAGCCTTCTGCCCAAAGTAGCATCACATTCAGTTACCTCACAGAAGAAATAAACATTTGCTTGTTTTCTTAAGTGATGAAAGCACAAGCTATGTAAAATACATTAGCAGAAAACATCACCAGATGCACTGCACTGGTGATGGCTGGGACAGCTAATTTTTTTTCATAGTAGCTCATAGGGTGCTATGGATTTATGACCAAAATAGTGCTGATAACTCAGGGATGTTTTAGGTACTGTACAGAACCAAGGCCTTTTCTGCTCCTCACACCATTCACCAGCGAGGAGGCTGGGGGTGCACAAGAAGCTGTGAGAGGACACAGCCAGGACAGCCGACCCAACTAATCCAAGGGATATCTCTACCCTATGATGTCATGCTCAGCATATAAAGTTGCGGGAACAAGAAGGAAAGATGGGGGGAGATGTTTGGAGTGATGGTGTTTGTCTTCCCAAGTTAATGTTAGCCCTGCTTTCCTGGAGATGGCTGAACACCTGCCTGCTGATGGGAAACAGTGAATTAATTTTTTATTTTGCTTTGCTTGCATTCATAATTCATTAAAGAAAATATGCACTCCATAAATTTAAAAATGTTATTTGCAGCACAGGAGAATGATTATGGATGCGAAGTGCCCTGTATCACTGATGAATCAGGAAAAGCACAAGTTACATGTCATGTCCCAGAAGACAGAACAATCTACATACATCCCATGCACTTAGGCGAAACTATTGGGTGTATCAGCTGCTCAACTGCACAGACAGATTCCTAGCACAAACACTCTCCCCTGCCCCACTTTGTGATCACACCCTTGGACAACCTGCTATACAGCCTGCCAGACCCAGCTAGCATACCCTCCTCTTTCCTTGTTCTGTCAGTCACTTTGGATATGTTAGGGAATAGAGGGTGTAACATCCCCTGCAGCTTGCTCTGCTCCTGGCTGAACAAACCCAGGGATCTCAGCCTCTCCTGTGCTTCAACCCCCTGGTCATCTTGGACACCTCTGCTGGACTTGCTGCATTTTGTCAGTGTCTTGCTTGTACTGGCTATACAGAAATGGGCTGCATCACCAACAGCCTGATCAGCAGGTCAAGGGATATGATTCCCAAGGGGGAATCTACTCTGCTCCATGAGACCTCACCTGCAGTGCTGTATCCAGCTCTGGGGCCCCAACATAAGAAGGACATGGACCTGTTGGAGTAAGTCCAGGGGAGGCCATGAGGATGCTCCCAGGGCTGGAGCACCTCTCTGATGGAGACAGGCTGAGAGAGCTAGGCTGGTTCAGCCTGGAGAAGAGAAGGATCCAGGGAGACCTTAGAGCAGCTTCCAGTACCTGGAGGGGCAACAAGAAAGCTGGAGAGGGGCTTTTTACAAGGGCAAGTAAGGATAGGATAAGGGGGAATAGCTTTAAACTGACACAGGGGAGATTTAGATCATATACTAGGAAGTTCTTCACTTGTGAGAGTGGTGAGGCACTGGCACAGGTTGCTTAGCTTCTGTCAGAAGAAGCTACAATTCTATTTCAAACACATTCTGAAGTCTTGCACTCAGTGTAAGTTAATTTACAAAGGAGGCAGCGCAATCTCAGATGCCTCTCCTAATTTCACAATCTACATCCAGACACTTGCTGAGGCCCATTCACCCTTGGCAAGCTCCAGTGAAACCTCCTGGTCCCTAGTTTGCACTAAAATGAGTTTCACTACAAACATGTTGTCTGGTTCTAGACACTGTGTTACAACAAAATAAAAACTTAACAGAATTTAATTTGTGGGAAAGATTTGCTAGCTTTTCAAAACAAAAAGGTTGTTGCTTTGGTTATTGGGTTTTGGGCTTTTTCTCCCCCACAAAAAGACAAGCTGGCAGCTATTTAAAATACTTTAATTGTCCCAATTCACTTCCATGCCCATAATACAAATTAAAACATGGAACACTGAGAGGATTCATGAATCGTAACCCAACAACCATGCAAAATACTTGCACATGGCCTTGTAAGAGGCCTGTGAACATCACAAGGAACTTGGTAACAACTGGCAGCTTTCACCAGTGCAGCAGTTCAGTAGTAGGGAGAATACAGACTATCAGACACTCAGCTGCAGAAAACAAGGTATTAAAGCCTATACAAAAAGACACTGAAGTTTCTTCTCGGACGGGTATAGATATATGCCAGAAAACAGCACTACAAGGGGGGGGGAAGAGAAGAAAGAAAAGGATAGCTGCATAAGAGCCAAGTATTCTACATATTTCTAAGTAAGCTCAGCATAACATCAAATAAAGAAAAAACCCTCAAATCCCTCGCACTAGACAGTTTGTATGTATGCAAAACATTTTTGCCACCATAGGCACCATGTAAATGAATAACTATATCCTGCTAATGGGCCACGTGGCTGAGAGGCAACAAACCCTGACAAATATGGCACAGAAACTTCCAAAAACCACCACAGAGAAGCACTGGTCAGTGACAGCATCCTAGCCTACATCAACTGCTCTCCTATGCTGATGCAATTTAGCCTTACACTGT
>JANRGW010038084.1:19809-39577 GCA_024733675.1 Psilopsiagon aymara | reverse complement strand
GCTGCCCTGGGGAGCTGGCGCGTGCGCGCTGCTCGCGCCGCCTCAGGCGAGGGGAGGCGGCCATGGCGGTGGCGGCGGTGCGGGGCCGCGGCGGAGCGCCCTGGGGTGAGCCCGCTCGGACCGGGACCGGGACCGGGGTCAGCACCGGCACCGCTGCGGCTGCTCGGGGAGCGGCGGGGTACACCACCGGCGTGGGGAGGGGGCCGCGGCCTGCGCGGGAGGAGGCGCCCCGGTGCCCTTCAGGGCCTGAGGCGGGTTCCCTCAGCCGCCCTTCAGCGGGGGCCCCCGGCTCGCTCTGCCCCTGCTGTAAGCCCGGATCATGAGGCCCCGGGGTTGGAGGGAGGAAAGCCCCACTCCGGGAGGCCCCTGGCCCCGTTGCGCGAGGCCCTCCTGGGTCCGGGCCCTCCTGGGTCGTGTTCATCCCCTTGCTGAGGGGAACAGCGGCCTCTAATGCACCTCGTTCCTTCCAGCGCTGGCCTTCGGGTGCCTCCGCCGGCTGCACACGGTGTACCAGACAGTGGAGCTGCCGGAGACCCACGAGATGCTGCGTCAGACGTGCCGGGACTTCGCGGAGAAGGAGCTGATGCCATTTGCAGCACAGCTGGACAAGGAGCACCGCTTCCCGGCAGAGCAGGTGTGTGTTGGCATGAGGGCATGCGGGAGCGGGCGGGCGCGGGCAGAACCGGGCTTCCCTCGGCTGCTGGGGCCGTCCGGGCCCCAAGCAAAACGGACCTCAGACTCTGCCGTAGTAGAAGATGGAAGTTTAGATCAACCTGTGGGAGAATCTTTGAGTGTGGAGGTTGTAATGCCCACTGCTGCGCATTTGGAGCTGTTTACCTGCACTTGTGTTTCTCTGCATCCAGCTTTAGTACTGCTGAATTTTCAGTTCTGTTGTCGACTTACCTGTAGGCTGTTATACAACCGACTTATAGAATCAAAGGAATACCTTTACAGACTACACATAACCATAAAAATGGTTTATAGTGAGGAAGTCTAGAGGACTTGAGTCCATTTCAGATGGTGAAAGGAGGTGAGCAGGGCATAGTAGACGCATGTTCATCATGCTCTGAGGCTGTTAAGAAGTTGAGACTCAGACGTGAGATTTTCCTGTACAGACAGAGCAACATGTTCCGTACTGTGTTGACCAGATTAACTCACCTGTTTTGTTGCAACAAAATGCTAGCCTCCAGAAATATAGATAGTTACGTTAGCAGAAGGCTCCAGGCAAGGAGTCAGGCATGTGGAGTTTTGTCATACACCCCTCTTGCTGTTAAGGCAAGAACCAGTGAAGGCAAACTCACTCTATAGGAGAAAATACTTTCCTCTTTACTTCACTGCTCTTATCTGAGAGTTTTACATTAGATTTTAAGTCATCTTACTTGAATGTGTAGAGCAGAATTCTCAGTGTAAGAAGTGTTTATTAAAGCAACATTATCGTACTTGTTGCTGTCTTTTGTTTGATTTTTGGATTTGCTGTGAGGGACTAGTGTTTTGGGTACTCGTACAGGAGGGAAATACTTGTTTAAAACTTCCCCTTGGTCCTCTTCAGGCAAGCAAGGATGGTAACATACATATTGCTGCAACACTAAAAGCTTGACATCAAGTATAAAGCCAGTATAAGGGGACGTCTTATCAAGCATAAAACCGGAGGGAAGCTTGGGGTTTTTTTTCTTGTGTGCTGTCAAATATAAACGAGACCTAGAGTGAGACAGTCAGTGCTCTGAAGAGCTTACAGTTAAGAAGTTGGGGTCCAGCTGAGGAACTTGGAGTGGAATATCTTGGAATGTAACGAACTATTCTCTGGGAAGCCAGACCTGACTTTAATGGGAATGAAGAAATCACCTTCTTGCAAAGTGTTCTGTGGGCCACTTGTTCTGTAAAATTCTTTCCTTGTGCAGCCCTAGGCTGAAGCTCAGCAAATTCACAAGTGAAGTTCTAATGTTTTTTATCAGCTAGATTTCCTATTGGGAGCTTCCCACTGACAGGACTCATGCAAAGGGAAAAGCTTCAGTGTGATGCTGAGGAATGCTGATGGGGTTGTACGCCCTTATTTCACTTTCAAGAAGCCTTCCCCTTCCCAGTATTGAAGAGAGCTCTTTAAATAAGCAAGAGCCTTGTCTTAAGCCGCAATGACTGTGTGCAGCTCACTGAAATCATCAGGGCCTGGGGACACTTGCCAGTTTGTACAGTCAGATTCCCATTTCACCGGGAGTTGTCTGCAGCTTCTCTGTGTGTAGCCCTGCTGTGACCTGTCTTTACTTCCATGTGTCTGTGTGTATCTGCTAGGACACTGGTGGTGCACAGAATCTTACTTCTCTGTTCCTTACATGCAGGTGAAGAAGATGGGTAGCTTAGGGCTGCTGGCTATGGACGTGCCAGAGGAGTACAAAGGAGCTGGCCTTGACTACCTAGCCTATTCCATTGCCGTGGAGGAGATCAGTAGGGGCTGTGCCTCAACCGGTGTCATTGTCAGCGTCAATAACGTGAGTGTCTCAGGTTGTGTGTGAGGGACAGGGGTGGAACTGAGGACTGGTGGCGGTGGTTTCTGGAGAGGGGTGTATGTGGGAAACGGGGTTGGAGAGCACTTGGACATTAGGGAGTTACTGGATTGTTTCTGTACCTTCTAGAGGCATTAACTCAACTCTCAATGCTTGAAGTCCCTGTATTTAGGGCCGATACTCAAGTTTGGCACTGAAGAGCAGAAGCACAAGTGGATTGCTCCCTTCACTGGAGGAGACAAAATCGGGTGTTTTGCCCTTAGTGAACCAGGTGATATGGCTGTTACTGTTCCTTTTCCAGGAGAACATAGATAGGGTAGATGCTTTCCTCAGGTTTGGGGTGGACTTTAGGTGTGTGAAATTGCAACAGTTTGCAGAAGGGTGGTTTATAACAATTCTCTTGAAAGGAAGTCTTGCTGCCCACGGTATTAACTGCCTTCCCCGTGAGCGATGCTGAAAATTTTCATCCCCTCTGTGTGAGCAGAGCTTTGGAGATGGACACATCTTAGACATGTGCGCCTTTCCCTTTCTGATTTGGGTCCTAGGGAAGGGACAGTGGTGACACCACCAGTTACAAGACTTGCTGTGAGCTGACAGAGTGCAGGCAGGGGGTGAGTTTGTGCCCCAGGCTGCTACTGATGCCCTCATTTGTTGATGCCTTGCTCAGGGAACGGCAGTGATGCGGGTGCGGCGTCCACGGTGGCACATCTGGATGGGGACGAGTGGGTTCTGAATGGCACCAAGGCCTGGATCACCAACTCCTGGGACGCCTCGGCCGCCGTGGTGTTTGCTACTACAGATAAATCCCTGAAGCACAAGGTGTGTCCGTTTGGGTCCGTCAGCAAGAAGGGGTGGGAGTAAAGGGAGTGGTGCAGGCGAAGCACTTTGAAAAGGCTCTGGGGACTATTTAGAGCTGTGCGAGCACTGAGCGGAGGAGGGGCTGATGTGCACTGGCTTTGCTCTGTCTTAACTTTCCCTCCCTTCTGGTTACTCAGAGATGTGGGTTCTGTCAGAAGTGCTTGGAGGAAGCCCATTGACCGCCAGGTAAGTGGGAAGTTGGCACCATTCCTAAGAGTTCGGGTCTTGTTGCAGGGCATTAGTGCGTTCCTGGTTCCTATGCCAACTGCTGGGCTGTCACTGGGGAAGAAAGAAGACAAGCTGGGAATCCGTGCCTCTTCCACTGCAAACCTGATCTTTGAAGACTGTCGGATACCCAAGGCCAACCTACTGGGACAGCTGGGAATGGGCTTCAAAATTGCCATGGTAAGTGATGGATCAAACTGCCATGGTAAGTGATGGATCAGGGTGAGCTGTGGTTGTGGACAGCTCTAGTTCTAAAGCTTATCTTGTCCAAAACTGGTTTTAGGCTTAAGGGTTTGGTGGGCACCAGTAGCATAAGTTGTTCTGTGTAACACTGAGCAGTTGGCTCCCTCTTGCCAACATGTGAAATCATTCACGGGGCTGATGAATTGCAGTTTGGCATAGATTCTTGACATCACTTCTACTGTAGATAAACATGGCAATTCTCAGATGAAGAAGTGCTCGTGCTGGTGAGGTGGTGTGTCAGCAGCAGTGATGAGGTTTAATTTTTCTTCTTTGCCAACCCCTCTGTTCCTCCAGTTTCTACCTGTAGATAAAGAACATGGCATTTTCCCTAAATACTGTGACAGAGGAAAAGCTGTCCTGGAGGGCCAGGACAACCTCTGGCTACTGTGTAACATGGATGAAATCTGAGTTACAGCTTGTTCAACTTCTGAGGCGGGAAGAGAGCGTTCCCTGCAGTGCTGCACTACCCCACTGAGGTGTTTGTTGCTTCTGCAGGGGCAAAAAACACTGTTCTGGCATTTGCAAGAGCTGAGCTCCCTGGAGCACAGCAAATTCATTCCCTTATGTCCTGAATACGAAGATAAAATCCTTTCTCACTGTGCTGTAAATTCTTCCTGTGCAGGGAAGCAGTTAAAGCCTGGTGGGCAAGGTGTTTGAGGCAGGTCATGTTATTTGAGCAGTACTGGTGTGCACTAACGAGAGGAGCAAAGATGAGAACTGAGCAGGTGGGTTTGACTTTTGATTTTAGCGGCAGTGCCATCAGGTGTGCAGTGAGCCGGGCTCCGGCTGAAGGGCTCCTTAAAGCACTTGTTCCTTGTGCTCTTTCCCTTTTTTTTCTACTCCCCATTTCTTCCCCCCACAGCTGATAAGAGGCAATACCTCTCCTTTGTGCTTTCTTTCCTGCACCCCTGGCTTCTCTGCAGTGCCCAGCACGTTTTACAGCTATTCCTGCACAGCCAGGAGTATTTGGAATCAAGGCAGTCTCTGACCAGAGGATACCAAAGCTTCCCAGCAAGATCAGAAATGCAAATATACTGGGTTTCATAAAAGTATGACTTACTGAGCATTTTGTGTCTTTCCCAGCAAACTCTGGATGGAGGAAGGATTGGGATCGCCTCACAGGCTCTTGGAATAGCACAGGCAGCTCTGGACTGTGCTGTGGATTACGCTGAAAAGAGAATGGCTTTTGGGTCACCCATCACAAAGCTGCAGGCAGTGCAGGTATGAGCCAGGCAGATGGGGCAGTGCCAGACATTGCTGGTGGTGCTGTGAAGTTCATGTGGGCTCTGAGCTGTGGTTTCAGACCTGCAGCACACTTTGCACTGTTTGGGATAAACAGGGCAGTGACTTTTTGTTTCAAACACCATTGAAGCTAATGGCTGGGATGGAGGTGTCCCTGTTCCAGCAATACCGGCCTCGGCGGGGAGGGGGAGACTTCTGCTGCGTGTCCTTGTGCCCGCAGGAGGCTGCAGTTTAAGCACAGGCGGTGTTTGTCCCTGCAGTTCAAGCTCGCAGATATGGCTGTGGCGTTGGAGGGTGCGCGCTTGCTGACCTGGAGAGCCGCGATGCTGAAGGACAATGGGAAGCCCTTCACAAAGGTATTTCCAGCCTGGCATTTATCTCACAGTGGCAGGGCAAGAAACCCACACTGCTCAGCACTGCTGTCAGGGTTTAACCCATCACCCTCTGCTGTCTGTCCTCCGGCAGCCTGCTGAGCACTGCCTGGTTTTAGCCAAGAGGAGAGGGGTCAGCACTGGCACCAGTGATCAGGCCTGGCTCTGCACAGCGGGTCTGTGAGTGTGCAAGTGAGATGTTCCTTCCTGTGCTAGCTGCACCCTCAGTGATGTTTTCCTTCCCCCAAGGAAGCGGCAATGGCCAAACTGGCTGCATCAGAAGCTGCAACGGCCATCGCTCATCAGGTAACTGCTTCACTTGACATCTCTGATCTACAGCGTGCTTAAAGGGAGTTTGTGTTATCGCACAGCAAGTGTCTGAGGAAAATAGGATGGAATTTACTAATTTACTTAAAAAAAAGCCCCAACCAACCAAACCAGCTGCTATGGCTGAAGCTGTTAGCACAGCCGTCCTCCTGGGTTGTGGTGGAGGTGGGCAGGGATTTATGCTGGCAGGTGGCAGCTGTATTACTAAAGTCTCTTTATGCCTGCTGCTGTCCAGAGCAGTGTCAAAGTCTGAGCAGGATCAGCAATGTGCAAGAGCATGGCTGCACCAGCCAGGACTACACTAGTATCTTTGCATCATAGTGAGCAAATGGAGCAGGACCTCTGGTGTCTGCATCTATTTAACCTTAACAGAAGTGCCTTAGCTGAACAAAGGTCACTAAGCGATCCCTCTGAAGCAATTAATTCTCTGCCTGGGACATCAGCACTGCTCTTACCCAGCTCAAATTCTGTTTATTCCTCCAATTGCAAATGGGCCGCAATCAACCCCATGTGTTCTCCCTCCTCCCTCCAGTTATGCTTGCGATGAGCTTAGCTGCCTTTAAGGTGTCTGTGTTGTGCGGCAAACACATTCCTTGACTCTGCTTCTTTTCTAACCTGCTGCCTTTGTTTTAGGCCATCCAGATCTTGGGTGGCATGGGCTACGTGACAGAAATGCCAGCAGAACGCCATTACCGTGACGCTCGAATCACAGAGATCTACGAGGGGACCAGTGAGATCCAAAGGCTGGTGATAGCAGGACAATTGCTGAAGGCCTATCGTGGCTGAAGAAGCCAACCCAAACAAGACACTGCCCCAGAATGCCTCATAATAGTGCACAACAGGGATTGAGTCTTGGCCCTCTTGACTGAGGCTCAGGATGGAAGTTTTCCTCACCAATGAGTAGCTGACCCTCTTGTTAAAATGTGCTGATTCTTTGGACAACGTGTGGTGCATGGAAGACCATATCTAGGCTTGTAAGTGATGGCTGTGAGTGCAGGAGGGAGGAGGCAGCCTGGCCCTGCAGGGAAGCATAGGTCTTTTCCTAAACTGGAGTGCTGTTTTGACTTGGTAGCAGCAAAATGACCCTACTGTTCAGCAAAGTCAGCAGCTGTCCTTGTGTGCTGCCCAGCCGTGCCCTGGGAAGCAGATAGGCAGAAATTGGTCAATATGTGGTATTGGGTAACCAGTGCCAAAATTAGAGGAAGTGAGAGACCTGGTTGACCCCTGTGCTTGATCTGGGCTGTGGGCCACACTGAGCAGGCTTTAATGAGTATCGTGTGTGAGAGGGGCTGTGCTGAGGTGATGGTTGCAGCACTGCTTTTCCCCACTTGCAGCAGGAGAGGAGCCAGACAGGACACAGGTCCTTCCTCTCTACGGGCTGTGGTTGCTGCCTGTGTATGTAAAAGGAGATCGGTAAAAACCCTCCATCTCAGCCAGCAGAGCCCAGCAGCCTGTTCTCTCAGCCACTTACGGCTGGAGGGGTAAAAGCTAAGGACACAAAAGCTGCAATGCCAAAGACTGATTAAAAGAGCCATCAAACAGTAAAACCCCTCTGTTCCCAAAGCTGCTTTTACTATAACAACTCCTCCTAACAGGAAAGAAAGAGTGCGAAGTACAGTAACTGCCTTTAATCTCTACATGTGTTGGGCAACGAGGAGGAAATGAAGAGATGACACACAAAACCTTACCAGGAAGCTTTAGCAGTAGCACATATCCTCAATCAGCTATCTTTGGCAAGACGTTAACTTTTAGAAGATTCAGCAGCCAAAAGCTCAGTTCTAAGCTCAGGAAAAGATGGAAAGGACTAAGACAACAGCCTGTGCAGCCTGCCTCCTTGTCCAGACAACGAGCACAGGAGAGGTAAATGGTTATTTTCCTATGGTGCCTTTATTTAGATTTGCGTGAACAGAAACCCAGCAGGATTCTATTACACATAAGAGAACAGAGAAGACAAATAAAACCCGGTTTTTAAAGGACCACCGGTCCCCACCCTCTCTTTTTTTATGTTAATGTGAATCCATTTGTAGTATTTTCTTCCAGTCACAAGACACAGGAGGATAACCCAGGACCTTCACGCACCGCTCGACGACGCAAGGGTGTCCACCAGGGCACACGTCCCAGCAGTGTAAATAACACCTCTGCGGGTCGCCAGAGGGCAACTGCACGATGGGGCACTCTTCAGGTCTTGCATTGCCCTTTGCTGCTCTCACACACCTAAGGAGGAACAGGAACAGAACCAGGCAGTGCATTCAACAGGAGTATTTCGTGCTGGAAAACCATTCTAATGTCTCTGAATGTACTGGAAATTATGGAGGGCTTCTAGGAGTGAGAGGTTTCAGTGCTATCCTGATTCCAGCCCTTATCACCACTTTGATGATTGCTGATGGCTTGTTTCTGTGATTGTGTAGGAGGAAGTGGTGTTGCTTTACACTTAGCTCTCCTTGCAGGAGACAAGGAGGAGTAGGGGCTGCTTGCTGCAAGGAAGGGAGGACTTGAGGAGCACAGTTCCTGTTCAGTGCTCACCTGCAGTGCCCCCACATGCCGAGGTCCAGCTCCATCCCCAGTGACCCAGTGCAGTGTCAACGCTGGGGCCCTCCCTGTTGCACTGCTTCCACCCGCCTCATCTAGCTGCTTCCTTGAGCTCTGCTTCACTGCACCGCCCGCACTCAGACTGCTCCCTCTCAACATCACACCTTCATTTACCATCTCCAAACGATCGCAGCTTCTCCAGAGCAGAGTGAAATTGCCCCTGTACACACACCACGGCTGACCTGAGGGGCAGAACAGTGCTGAGCACCTCAGCTGACAGAAGACGCACTTGAAGAACCTACAGCCTAGATTCACCTTGTGGACCTTGTGCAGGGAATACGGGGAACAGCACCTCATAATTAAGCATTCCTGGGGGAGCCCTGCTGCTGTGAGTACAGGCGGTGATGCATGTGCTCCTCAGGGCTGTTCCAGAAGAGAACTGCTGAAAGTGCAAAACACAAACAAGTTTTGCAGCATTAAACTGGGAACTCTTGCTGCGAGCCACCCCCAGACAGCACAAACCCGGCAGGGTGTGGGTAGGGCCAAGGCTCTGGTTACAGGTGGAGCCAAGGCTGCAGAGTTGGGGCACCGAGGTGGGAGAATCAGGTCATGCCTAAATGAGAAAGAGGAGGGGGAGGAGGTGAGCCACAGCCACACTATTTAGGGACATTGTGGCATTTGCCCCACAGCGCTCTAGGTGTACATGAATCTGGTTAGGAGATGGAAGGAAGCAGTGAGCTCCCTAACAGGAATCCTTTCTCAGGAAACACAGCAGTGAGGAGTCACTCCTCTCACCCACCTTAAATTTGATGTATTTTGTATCACATACAAAGCTCACAGTCTCTTCATGGGAGTTCCCAACAGGCCAAAGGAACAGAGCAGCTGTTCTGGGCTGTCACGGTTAAATACAGGTGAGAAATTACACCATTAAACACACACTCTTCCTGGGGAAGCACAGATGTGAGCCACATCCTTGGCCTGGCCCCCACCAAGAACAAGGAGCTGCCTGGAGCCTGGATCCCCTTCTGAAGCATCTGCCTTCCTCAGCACTGCAGGACAGGGCTCACCTTGGTCATTTGAGGGGGGGAGGAAGGGAGGGAGAACCAAGCAGAAGCACCATCGCAGCACTCCAGGTTTGAGCAGGGTACAAAATACAGACACAACGAGCAGCTTGTGTTTGCAGTACCCTTCCCCCATACTGGTGGGGCAGACAACCCCAGGTAATTTCTGAACTCAGTTTTGCACGATTGGGTGTGACCTTAGGGAAATTCCAAAATAACAGCAGCATTTCTGAGCCTTTCCCAAAGATGCAGCAGAAAACCCAGCTCCAAAACTAACAGGTTTGTATGTTCCAGTTCTAGCCTGTGTCCTGGCAACTGCGCTGTGAGCACGCTCTAGTCTGTCACCGTATTGCCAGTGCCTTTTCCCTTCCTGCAAGGAGGCTGATGTTAGTCAAGCCATTATGAACTGTTTGGTAACTCTCCAGAGGAAGGGCAGGTACGGGCTCACTGCAGGACTGGGGCCCAGTAGTTTGTTACAGAGTTCAACAGAATGTGAGCCCAAGAAGGCATGAACCAGTACAGAGCTGACAGGGAGCCCATGGTCCCGCCTGGCCTCCACAATCCAAAGGACCCAAAGCAGCCTCTGCAGTTTCATCCTCGAGCTGGGAAGACACAGCTTTGGCCAGACTGGAGAAACAAGGACAGAGGTGCACTGCACAGAGAGGGCCCAGCGCCTGAGGTAGGAACCTCTGCAATGCCCCTGTGTGATGCTGGGGTTGTTCAGACAGGAGAGCGGTGGGACAAAGCTCTGACTGACTCCGGAACCCTGGGAGAATGCTCCCTGTGCAGATGTGTTTGTATTTAGAATAGTTACGCTCTGGTTAACCTCTGCAGAGCACCTCAGTTCCTTACCTTGGTGCATGTCGGAAGGTCGCTGTGCACGAGGACAATGCAGCCTAAAAGAAAGGCCAAGATTTTTCTGGTTAATTCTCATTAATTTGTATTATTTGTCTATCAGCACTCCCAGAACATTTTCCAGAATGGTTTTTAAGAGCAGAAAATCATTTGAAGGCATTTTCCTGTCAGGGACTAAAAAATGTCCCTGCAAAATAGAGCAAGACCCTTGATGTTCATTCCAAAGGCAGGAAGGAACTGCCTTGAAGCGGAAAGTACCTGAGGTGTGTGGTACTGTGGGGCAGCTGGAAAGGCTGGGAAGACAGAGCAGGAGCAAACTGGATCTAAGGTGTTACTCCACTGCTTGGAACCTTAGGGGAGGGGGAGGAGGGAAATCCAGAGAAGTATTTTATTCATCTCTCTGAATGCCCTCCTCAATATTTCATTCCCTTAAAAGTCTGAGGTGTGTAGCTGAGAACTGATGCCCTTCTGTTGTCCCAGGCTGGCTGCAGCTCCGGTCCTAACACTTGCTATGAGCAGAAAAAAGCACTTTTAATGAAAAGCTATTTGCTTCTTAAGAAGGTGTCAGTTACCTGAGGATGAGCACTGTGGGCACACGCTTCAGCAAAAGGTATGAATAGGGGAAAAACCGTTATTATGAATGAAGTCACCCCATCTTCCCTGCCACCCTGTACCCCTGCCCCCCAAAGGGCTGTGCTTCTATTTTCTGTTCCTCTAGATGGCCCTTCCATCAGCTCTGAGCCCATCCGCCCATGCCTGAGAACAGAGGAACACATCCATGGGCAGCAGTGGCTGGACACAGATCCTGCTGTGCTAAACGGGCTCTTCCCACAACCGCTGACAGAGCAGAAAGGAGCACACATCTCACTGGAGCCGCTTCCCCCGAGGTCACAAAACCGGACCCCAGCTCACTGTTGGGTCACATTCACACTTAAACACTCCTGCTGTCCTTCCAGTCAAGTCATGGTTACCAGCATCTATCAAACGAAGAACAGCTCTGAGCTTTCAGGAGAGCTCCCTAAACCCCAACTGGCAGCAGAGTACTGTAAAGGAAAAAGGCTGTAAAGGAAAAAGGCTGCAGTTACCTGAGGGGAGGCCTTCAGTCTGACACAGCAGAGCTGGAACGGCTGCGTTAAAAAACACAATGAAAACCTCCACATTTGAGCAGGCTACAGGTACAAAGCAGCCAGCACACAGACTCCAACAGGCACACCAGTAAAGGACAGTTTGCTTTTTCTTTTTCTCCTTTTTTTTGGTGTTTGAGGGCAGGGCAGGTACAGCACTACTGAAACAAAATGCAAATACAAAGAAATAGAAAATAGAAAAAATGTATTTACAAGTGATACATTACTAGGATCAGAAAGCACAAAGACGACTGCTGCTATAATACATGCACTGGGGCAGGAGGGAGCTACTAAAAACCTGCATGGGGGCTGGTGGTAGAAACAGAAAAATGGAAAAAATCAAAGGAAAAAACACCCCCACCCCCACCCCCCCCGGGCTGGGTTTGAAAGTTTTGCTTCCCTAGTTTGCTACATTGATCAAAATCAAATATCCCCTGAAGTCCATGAGTACAACCGGGACAAATACTACACTTGGTTTGAAACTGCAGGTTCAGCTGTAGGGGAGGGGGGGAACAGCAGCTCATTGTAGGTCCATAGACAAGAAAGCCAGAGTAAACTGCTCTACATGCTAAAAATTACAGCAAGCCCCTGTCTGCTACATAGCATGATCTTAGCAGGTTTTCCTTTTTATTTATTCATATATATATCTATATGTGTGTATATATATATGTATAAAAATCGTGCCCTTTTTCACTGCAAACATGACATCTGGGTGGAAATGTAACTTGTTACAACAAATTTTTATATGTATACTGCAAGAAGTCACTCGATGTCTGTGGATTTAATAAGTAACCTCACACCACAGGAAATATTTAATAGATCAAAAAAACCCAGTATGGTGACAGAATTGCTTCTGTCTCAGTTCTTTTCAAACCCAAAGTCCAGCAGGAAACTGGTCCCAGTGTCCACGAGGGGTTCTCTGAAGAAGCTTCAGTTGCTTCACTGTGGTTTCTTTTAGTGTTCACAAGTTTCTGAACGACTTCAAGCCGTTTTCAGTTTCAAGTCTGTCTCTTCCTCTCTCACAAAGGTAATAGTCTGCTACTAATCCATCTGAGTGAGGAAAAGAGAAAGTGGCTGCAGTTGCACAGAGGGTCCCCAGGTCCACAGCTGCAGGGAGCCACGGAGCCACACGGAGCTCCAGGATCTTTGCTTTTTTCTTTTCCTCCTCTTAGTACAAAGTCCTTTCATACAAGTCCCGTAAGTGGTACCTTCCCAAGCACCAGCCAGTCCAGCTTTAGGAGACTACAAAGCCACGAGTTAAAGTGAAAAGGACCAGGGCAGAAGTTCAGGTCACTTCCTATCCGTTCCATCATACTTCCAGGAAACGGGAGCTGCTGGACTTGGAGTGGAAAGGCTCAGACCACATGCGACGTAGATCACCCTGGGCAGGAAAACAGCAGAAGGACCATACCCTCAGAAACTCTGACATCCACTGAGAGTTCACATTTTTAAATGCATATAATTGCAGGCATGTCTTAAAGCAAATCTGTTCTTCACCTGGTTTGCAAGTTACAACAAGGACAGCAAAAAATCAATCCCCTTCCCTGTCAGGCCAAGCTGTCTTGTTTAGCTGCCAGGTCTACCCAAAATGGGTTTAGGATAGGAAGGAAATACATATGCAGGTGGAAAATTCTGCCCTTTCCTGTGCTGTGCAGCGCATTTTCTGTGTTTCCACAACTGCCCTGGGACAGGAAAGGCTACATGTTAAAATTCCAGTCCCGAAAAAACAACTGGAAAGAGGTAAAGGAGGATCTGCCTCTTATCTCTGCTGGACCTTTGTGTGCGTCCTCTCATGACCAGCCAGGCAAGGACAAATTCTCTTACTTAATTAAAACAGCATTTACTCCTTCACAGTGCAGTCTATAATTGCTGTTACTTTATCTACGTAAATCATCTTCTAGTTCAGGAACTCATCTCTCAGTTCCTCAGTCCTCCAAAACAAAGATTCACCCCAGCAGCAGTGGTACCTGAGGTCTGGGCCAGGGCTGTTAAGGACACACATCAGCCTCATGAGAGCTGCTGCCATGTGCAAGAACATGGAACCTGTTCCCAGCTGCCCCCAGAGCTTCCTGCTGCAAGTGCATAATCCTGTCTTACCTTTAAATAGGCCATGGTGAGGAGCGGCAATAAAGTGAAAGGTACCAAATAGAGGAGGGCAGGCTGGGCTGCCCGGTGAATACGAGAAGCTACTGTTGCCGTTAATAGACCTATAAAAGAAAAAAGGGGCTGTGTTCTTATAGGTTGCATAGGGATGTTCTCACCAGTTCATCCACACGTGGCTCCCTTCCCGCCACTTCCCAAGAGCCTGTGGAAAAGTTGCTTCCCTGTGCTTCATCTTCCCTGAATACAACTGAAACAAACCAGTCGAGTTACTCTGCTTTACCGTTAGCTCGTGCTTGAGCCACTTACTCCAGTTCTGAATCTCAAAGGTTAAGCTAAGAGTAACTCGAACAAAATGCAACAAAAGGCAAAGGGGAGGAAGGTGAAGGCACCACGTTAGCTCTTGAGACCGTCAGCCTGAAAGGAAGAGCTGGATACACCAGGAATTATTTTCCTGGATACTCGCCAAAATGCAGGGAGAAAGATGAGGTGGGGGAGGAGGAAGGCTACTGGTAGGAAATAATCTTTCCTCTTCATCCTTGGAAGGGCTGCAGGAGGTCAGGGTATGCACACGCATGTCCTGACCATAGGGAAAACCCCATTTTTTGAGAGGGATGCCTACAGCAAATTGCAAACAGAATTCCAGTTGCGGTTATTTACAGTTCTCTCTACGCACTAAACCATCACAGGATCGTAAACATTAGCAGTAAACCACAAAAAAGCAGGAATTACCTCGATGTACTCTTACACAGCATAATCCACGCAGAAGCTCCTGTATTGGTCCCACAGCCCAGGTACGAGCTGTGGCACCTTCTACGCTAGTAAAGCAAAGTATCAAAAATACACTGGTAATCTTTTTCGCTCTCTAAATAAAATACAACAAACCCCTTAAGACTGCAGAAGGGTTTTTCTCCATAGAGCACGCCAGTCAGACTCAAAGAGAGGAGGATTAAAAGAACACAGCCAAGCGTTCCCTCAAAGCTTCTTTACACTTGGCTTTCATCATCTTTTAAACCTACAACAACCCCACCTCCTGCTCACTAAGCAGCTACCCATATTAAACCAAGTACTCACCTACAAAATAGCCAATAAGTGTGCAGTGGAAGTAAGAGACCTTCTGCATACGGCCAGAGATGTTCCCTGGTCCTGGGGCACCACAGGAATCGCTGTTGGCTTGCTTTTTGTAGTTATCGTAACGCAGGACGAAGCAGAGCAGAAGACCTGGCATCACAATATCTCCGATCCCCAGCATGGAGAAGTGGCTACCTGTGGAACTAGACGGCAACTGAAAGTGGGTTCATGCCCAGAACACGAGGGGGCAAGCTCTAGACTCCTCCACTTTGGATCTGAGCTTCGTTTTGCACATCCCTTCTTCCTACTGGCAAACTTCTGTGGAGTAGAAACTAAATGCTGGCTACTGAAGACCTTTTCATCGGTGATGTTGCCACCACCTCAGCTCAGTTTTAATCTTTCTGATAGTAATGACACGTTGCTCCAAACCAGTTTATTTCTACCAGCAATGCTTAAGCTGCTCTTAAGTCACTCAAGGAAACAGATCCATCAACTTAGTACTTCATTCATCTCCCAAGCGTTGCTGACCATTTTACCGTGCTGTTCAATACTGACACATGCTGCACCTTCATTCCTGTGCACACAGATCACCTCTAATACAAGGCAGTAAGTCAATTTATGGACTTCTGAGATCTTAGCCTCATTCACATGAAACACACAGAAAACTACAGTCTCATGAGATTCTCACAAAAGGGCCAATTGTTAAGTAGATTAAGAACTAAAATTGCCCATTTTTCATAAAAATGAAGCCCGATTAAGTTACTTCAGAGTTGACAAAAAGAATAATTTTGGTTTTCTCACTGCAGAGAATCAGCTCCTGATGTCTGTAATTCAGCACCCAGCATCTAAAGGAACACGAGTAAATTCACCAACATAACCTATGTATAACTGCTGGTGCACTGCAGCTTACTGCCCATCAGGCCCAGGCACATCTGATTAAAAACCCCAGATGGCACAGAACCCCTGCAGAAGAGAGATGAGGAATGATCTCCCTCCAACACACATCTACCTGGTAAAGCTGTCCCTGCTTAGAACAGCCTCTAATTCCCTTCCTAATCACTTGCAGTTATGCAGTGATCAGGACTATACTGAAGGTGCAACAAAGCTTAGGTCTGTAGAACTCACACATACATCAAAAGGTGCATCCTGTTGTGAACAGGACGCTTTTTAACGTAATTAGGATCATGGCTGTGTGCTCTGAGTCAGCACACGACTCTCACTATTCATTCTGTACCTTTTTATCATGAAGAGGGAGTTACAGAACAGGGAACTAAAGTGGTATTTTCCAATAGAATCGGCACTACTACAAAGTGCAGGGAAGGAAAAATTTTCTAACATAATATAGTAAAAGAACTGCTGATTTTACCTTGGAAATACGAGTTTTCCAGGCAGGGACAGACGGGGAACATCTCTACCCACATTTGGTCCCAGGTGAAGCTTCCGGGATAAAACATCCAGGGGATTATCAGCTGGTTGTGTGGCCACTTTCACCATCACGTTGCTGTTAAAGATGTAGGCAGAAAAAAAGACCTACGGAGCAAGGAAATGGTAAGAATTGACACACCACAATCACAGCAGCTGAAAGCAGCATGTCATTTTGCGTTGCTTATTCAAGAAAAGAAGGGATATTGTCCAGATTTTCCACATACATACACTGTATATGTGATAAGAAAAGGCATATGTATTTTAAAAGCTCCTAACGTTTTTTACACCATTAATCCTCAACAATAACTGGAATATACTTTCTGGTATCAAGATATTGATCAATATCTTCAGATCCTTTGGCAAAGGATCTACCCAGACTACAAGCAGGTAGTCCAGGACTGCAGGGGCAGGTATAGGAGGATATTGGTGATACGAGAAAGCTTGAAAGCAGAGAAGAGGTAAGTGCAGTCGGTGCTCCCTCAGACACAGAATGATGCAACACTTGCTTAAGACAGGCCCTTACTCTACACTCATCACACTGAGAAACTGCCTGGCTACACACAAGCACTTCCCTGGGTCAGTGCTTGGTATGAGGCAAAGGTAACACAAAGTCCTTTCAGTACCACGAAATCTGTTCTGTCAGGTTTCTTGAGAAGTGCATTGAGATTTCCTGCCAAGCTCCCTGGCTATGAATCAGCTGCATTCCTGTTCTGTGGATTTCCCTGCTGATCAGAAGTTGGCACGTTCACACTGTGCGAGTGTGGATAAAGCTTTGTGTTCACCTGGAAATGCCCGTGCTGATCTTCAGCCAGGCTTTCACAATTTGAGGTCCAGTTCATCTTTTTAAATAATAAACTGAATTGCCAAAATTGAAATCTAATCATGGTTCTGCTTTTGACAAGAATTACCGAGGAAATCATTCTGTGTCCTGCTGCAGACTTGAACATCTCGGAACGGAGCACAGAAGCTGATCTGGCTTTGCCAGGTTTCATCAACTTCATCCTAGTACAATTCCTGTACAAGTGGCCCACAGCCAACTACAAATCCAAAGGATAAAAACAGTTCTAGCAAAACCAAACAAAACACTTACCCAAAAGACATCATAAATTAGTAACCCAGAGAGTAGCAAGCAGGAAACCTTCAGGCTGGGCAGCCGAACAAAGGCTATCATTGCAACACACAGGCCCATAGCCAGAGCTACAAATGCAAGCACAGAATTAGTTCATTAAAAAATAGCAAAACAAAACAAACATCCCCAAGCCAATACCTCCCCCACAAAAAGTCCCCCAAAGCAGCCTCTGTGGCACTTGTGCAGCTCTGCAGGCACAAGGGGACTGTCTGCTGCTCCCAGATAGCGAAACTCAGAGTTAACAACAGTCAAAATACACTCAGTAGCCAACTGTGAGCCTGCTCCCATGGACACAGGAATCCCTCTGCAGGCACAGCTGCCCACAACACTCACCTTCTGCTACCCACCACTAGGAAACATTCTCATGCCTTGTGTCCTAGAGGCTTCATCACTGGCTACCCAGTTAAAAACAGAAGCCACAAAGCAACTTTGAACTCCCTGTGTCCCACACATAAACATCTACTTTTACACTATTCGGAGGTTTTCTAACAAATGCATACAACAAATAAAGTCCTTAATAAATAAAATCTTCATTCAGAAACAGCCCGGGTACATGAGATGTTAGAACACGGTGTGACAGAAGCCTGCTCAAGCCAATTGTAATCGTAGAATTGTCACTTGGGTTGGGAAGAACCTTAACTATCACCATCCTCACAGGTAAGAACTTCATCCTAATATCTAACCTAAATCTCCCTCTTTCATTTTAAAGCCATTCTCCCTTGCCCTGTCACTACATGCCCTCATAAGAAGTCCCTCTCCAGCTTTCTTGCTGGCCCCCTTAGGCACTGGAAGCTGCTTGAAGGTCTCCCCAGGCTTCTCCAGGCTGACCCAGCCCAGCCCTCTCAGCCTGGCTCCAGCGCAGAGCTGCTCCAGCCCTTGCAGCATCTCTGTGGCCTCCTCTGCTTGGGCAAGATTATGGGCGGCTGCACGACACCAGCTATGAAATATTGTTTGGATGGGCAGGGCTTTCCCAGTAACAGAAATCCATGTGGAAGCCTGCCTACCAACGGGGAGAAAACACAGGCAAGTCTTTTCTTAGCCCCTCTCCCAGAGATGGGTTTTCAGCCAGGTCAACAAGCTGAACAGCATGCCACAGCTCAGATTAGTTCTGTTCCAAGAGGAATTCTGTCAGGGCACAAAACTGATATTGCACTAAAAAACCAAAGACAATCCCAGTCTTTACATTTGTGTGATTTCCTCCTGCTTTAGGCCTGGCCTTAGCTACCGATGGTACCTAACTGACATTCAAATGTATTTCAACTGGATCCAAGTGAATCCCTGAAGTCAATCAATCCATGGTATCAGGACATTTACAAGGAATAATGGAGCCCTGCTGGGACCACAGCATGCTTAAGTATAGGACACAAATACATTTGCCTAACATCACACAATTATAAACAGTCACAAACCCATTCTAACCAACTGAAACCAGTGAATCCAGGGCAAATGGATCATTCCATATGTGCCTACCCGTGGACTCTGGTGCTGGGTGCACTGGGAAACCACCTTACACTGCATTTCTCCTGCAAAACCTTCCACCAAAACCGCTAAAGAAACACCTCCCTGTGGATTCAAGTGCCACCGCAGGCCTGCCAGCGTGGCTGCTCGCAGTGCCCAGGACTACAGCTCAGCACTGGCTCTGCCAAACCCACCTTATCTTCTGGGAGCTGATAAGCTCAGCACAACACTGAGCGTCATGGCTGCCAGTCTGAACACAGTAATGGGATTACTCTGATGAAAGCGTGCCTTAAATCATGCTGCACAACTGCAACGTGCTATAAAATGTAAGCAAATTATTGAGGTTTAAAGAGTTTGACACAGCAAAGCAGCTAGAAAAAGAACTGCACTCAGTCATTCAATATAGCCTTCAGTTACTGACTTCCCCTGGCAGAAGAGCAAATATGAGGGAACAGTCTGTCTTAAATCAAAGAGGTTTCTCTAAAGCCAATGTTAATAATAGCCCAAACAAGCCTATATTTAGGAGAGGATTTCCTGGTTATAATTAACTAGAAGTGGAAATATTTTAACCAGCATGAGTTCTATCGGTTGTTCACGCAATTGATTTCTCCATTACTGACAGCAACATGGGTGCACAAGCAAGGCACTTCATCAAAGCAAGCAAAGAGTGGGCAGGAAAGGAGACAGTGAAACACACATGCTAATAATTGTGCAACTGCCTGGAGAAATATCGGTACACTCAAAAAACAGAAGGGAAGCAAGGATGCCCGAGAGCAAATGTGAGCAAACCAGGCCAAAGTGCAGGCAAACCTCCGACAGCCTTCTCAAATGGAAGCAGCTTCCTTCTGCAATGAGAAGCTCCAGAAATCACGTAGGAAACAAAGTCATCTGTACCCAAGCTCATGGATGATGCTGACACACTGTGTAAGGCAGATCTACACTACATGAAGAGATTCAGAGCAGCCCTGCGGAGAAGGACTTGGGGGTGTTGGTCGATGAGAAAATGAACGTGAGCCGGCTGCAGTGTGCACTCAGAGCCCAGAAAGCCAAATGTATCCTGGGCTGCATCAAAAGGAGCGTGACCAGCAGGTCATGGAGGTGATCCTGCCCCTCTGCTCTGCTCTGCGAGACCTCAGAGCAGTCTTCCAGTGTCTGAGGGGGTCTATAGGGATGCTGGGAGGGACTCTTCATTAGGGACTGTAGTGACAGGACATGGGGTAACGGGTTCAAACTGAAACAGGGGAAGTTTAGA
>JANRGW010038084.1:0-19709 GCA_024733675.1 Psilopsiagon aymara | reverse complement strand
CCACAAGTTAAAAACACAGTGCTGCACCAACTACTAAGAAGGAGAAAAATGACTGCTACTGCTGAACCCATGACAGATGTTTTAGTGACTGAAAAAGTCCAGCATTAAGTGTGTTTCAGTCTGTTTCCCCCCTCTCCATGAGATTTTTCACACCAAGAATGTTTTAAAAGGTATTGGAGGGATATAGCTGGAGTTTAGTTAGTGAGTTTAGCTCTTTTTTGTGTCTTAGAATCATTTCAGATGGGGTTAGGATGGTCTTATTTTAGATATTATTTTTGTTGTTCACTTAGAAAATCTCATTCCTCAAATGCTGATGGCATCATCCAGTTGTTTGGGTTTTTTTGCTATCCTGCCCATAAAACATGATCAGGTCTTTTTATGAATACAGAAAATATGTTACAATTAAAGAGAAAGAGGTGGTTATTTTAGCATTTCAGCTATCAAGTAATCTATTCAGTAATCTGTTATACTTTGAATCAAAACTTCACTAGAACAGGCTGCTAGGAGGCAGGAGCAATGTAGGCTTATAGATAAAAGTAAATTAGGTATAAGGAAGAAGCTCTTCTCTAAGAGGGTGCTGAGGCACTGGAGCAGGTTGCCCAGAGAAGCTGAAGCTGCCCCATCCCTGGCAGCATGCAAGGCCAGGCTGGATGGGGCTTGAAGCAGCCTGGTCTAGCGGAAGGCATCCCTCCCCGTGGCAGGTGGGTTGGAACTAGATGATCTTTAAAGTCCCTTCTGTCTCAAACCATTCTATGATTCTATGAATGAATTAACAGGAACAGGATGTTGGAGGATTGTGTAGTGATGAAGGACTATAAGGTGTTGGTGTGTGCACTTCAAGAAAGAAAGGAAGTGAAATTAAGGGAAAGACTGTTGGGGATCCATTAGAAGTGAGGGAACAGTGCACTGAAACAAACTGAGGGAGACAGGAGGCTGGTTTGGAGAAAGACTGGAATGGTAGGGAGGATGTGAAGGGAGACAAGTGGGCTGAGGTAAAGAGTGTGCAGAGGAAAAAAAGGAATAAAATTGATGCTGAAAGAGAAGGAAAGAAAGTAAAGAAGGTGTTACAGGGACACTGGAAAAAATAATGTGTGTGGTATGTAGTAGAAAGTTGAAGATTGTTGTAAAGGAGACAAACTTATATGGGGGAAATATTGAATGTAAATCTGTGCAAGAAATATTGAATGTGAATCTGCGTGGGAAGAGGAAGGGAATGGAGTGTCTGAACTCTGTTGGCCTCATTTTCTATTATTTATCTAATAATAGTGGCACTTCTTCATAGTAGTAAGTAATGGTACTTAAGTCTCTTTCAAGTAAATTGGAATACCTGTGTTCTTACAAGGATAGTGAAGGTTGAATTTCCAGCCTGAAATGATTACTCACAAGGTGTGCATGCTGGCTGAAGGGCTGGGAGCTGGGCTGTCATTTAATAAAGTGGCCAGCACACTTTCTAAGATCACACAAGTTGTCTGGAAGCTCTCTGTAAAGCTCAGTATTCTTAGAGTGGAAAGTTGGGGAGTTTTAACATTTTATCTCTGCATCTTTTGGCTTTAAAAATGCCTATTTTGATGACTTAGCACATATTCGGAATCCACACATTACAAGTTTTGTAGCACAACGTTTAATGGGAAGGAATTTTGTACCCTAACAAAAAGAGAGTGATGCACCATGGTAGTTTGGGTTCCTTCGGTTTCTTTGTTTCTGTTTCCAAGGAAACATGCTAGAGATGCATGTCTGGAAAAATCATAGAGAGTTGCAAATGATAGTTTATCAGTTTGATGAAATTTATAACAAATGGTTTTCCTAGTTTGGGCATTTTGGTGACACCTTAAGAGCAAAATGTTGTTGCAGCGTCTTTCAGAACAGAGCAACTCTCACCCCAGGTAGCATGGCTTGAAGAACCCAGCTTTTCTGCTTCTTCCCCCTTCTTCAGTTGATGGCCTGCTGAAAATGAAGGCCAAGGGAAACTTTCAGACCTTTCAAAATTATCAAATTCAAATTATTTGCTATGACAACAGGGGAATGGCATTAAGCACCTTTCTGCTTGACTGTCCCTGCTTTTTCAAAGTAAGCAGGGTACAGGTGCTCTTCCGCTGTTGCGTTACATGTATTTGCACTTTGGTAACACCCAGAGGTCAACTCTTTTTGCCCAGTAGTGACAAGTTCTGTGAAATATGTGATTTTGCTAACTCGTTTTCCTATGTTAACAAATGCTACACTAGCAGAGATACAAAATTGTTATTGTTCAGTGCTGACACCTCCTTTGTCTCCTGACATTGAGGACTGTTTTTAAGTAAGGTATGAAAGTCTAAAATTACATAATTTTTATATTAGGCAGAGCTTGCCCATTTCTTTTAATTTAGGACACTCCAAGAAAATCCTGTTTCAATTCACTGAAGGCCACGATCAGGGAAATGACATTCTTAAACACAGTCTCAGTTATTTCCAGTGACTGGAATAGATCTTTCATTTAAAAAAATTTGCATTTCCTTTGTGGAGTCTTTGGTCCAGAAGTGTCTTATTTCAACAATGAGATTTCAGGCAGGACTTTGACAACTGCTAACTCATCAGATCTGTGAACCAGCCTCTCTCTGTTTCTGTTAGTTGGGATAAGTGTGGACAGATTGAATGTGAGGTGATGGTGGAGCTGAATTTGGCACCTGTCAGAAGTGTGTTGTAGGGGTATGTTTGATGACTACAAAATGCCACCTGCAAAACATGCCACATGGAGATTCATCCTTTGGGGAATAATAGATGAAATGCATTTTGATAACAGCCTTCATCAATTCACAGAAGGAGGCACTGTCCTGAGGTACTTGTCTTCAGCACCCTTCTGATGCTTACAGACCCTTCAGATGCCTTCCGCAAACTGTGTACTATGTACTTGCATCTAACAATACTGTTTCTTTCTGACAGGGGGACCAAAAGGTGGAAATTTGTTGCAAAAATCTAAATAAATAGAACTGTAATAGTTTGTCCTCTCTAAAGGACTCAAGCGTGCAGTGCAGTTCTGTGTGGCTTCTTGCCTTTGTTGTTTCCACTAGTGCAAGGGAGTGCAAAAAGGTGATGTTTTGTGGCAGTTTGCACAAGCGACTTCTCTAATAGTATGATTTGATTCAGAGCAACTGTGAATAGGGTCATAGCTGCTTGGGAAATAAGCCCTACTGGAGTTAATTATAGTTGTTTAATAGGGACTACAGTACTAAGCAGAGCACCAATATATTCCCTACATAGGGGAGAGGAAGGACTGTACACATTTCCTAGACTTTTAGAGTTGAAAATTGTCACAAATCGTGTTTCTTCTTCCTTCAGACCCAAACATGCAGCAGAAGTTTACAGGCTGCCTTTCTGATGTCATTTAATTCTGTACCTGAACTCACCATATGATGTAACAATTTCATGCTCTCTGTTGCTTATGCTCATTTCACATAAATGCTTAATGCGTCACCATCCCAAAGTGGAACTGGTCATCATCAAAGGGTCTGTTTTCTTATGCAATACAGTCTTTGTCAAAGGAGTGATAGTTTTTAAGGCTATTGACAGAAAATACAAACCTGAAGACTCAAAAGTACGTTTAAATACCTTAAAAATTATGATGTTTTTCTACACAAGAAGGTAGGGCAGCTTCCTTTAAACATGTTTTGTTTATGGGATAAAACTAATATTTAGCAATAGCTACCTTTTTCACTCCAAAGCCTCCTTGAAGAAGGATTTTAAGTTGTGCCTAATTGCATGGTAGACACTCTGGGTGGGATTCAGCTGCCTCAGCACAGATGCTTGGTGCCCTTTGAGAAGCCCTGGGGCAGTGAAGTCATATGTGGGGTTGGCAAACATGCGTGGGGATCCGTGCAGGTGTCTGCGCTCCCAGAGACTATAACTAGACACCTGTGTTCAGGCAGGTGAATTTCCCCCTTTCTAGCAAGGACTGCTTGGCAAAATTCCCCTGGTAGACATTTACAGGTTTTGGGTAAGTTCTAGTGCTTATTTTGGGTTTAATTTTAGTGGGAGTTTTCTCAGTGATGTATAAAGGTTCCATTGCAGTTCACTGCTGTCCTCTTTTCAAGTGACATCTAGCTTAATGTCTGTGTGCTTGATGAAAATAAAGGGGCAAGAGAGGGGGAGAAAGGAAGCATCTGAACCTTTAGCACAAGGAATTTTGTTTAATTTAGCTTGTCCAGAGCTAAGCCCTCAAGAAGCAAGTACTTAAGTCCAGGTTAAGTTTTAATTTATATGACTAAAAATTCAGAGTAATTTCACCAATTTGAGAAGCATCATTTCAGATACTCAGCGATATGAGTGGGTGCAGAATTAATACATTCATACAGTACTTCAGGTACAATAATCTTCCTGTTTAAACTTATAATTTAATGCCAAATTTATGCCCTCTGTCTTAATGATAAGCAAAAATGCTTCTGCTGTCAGAAATAATTACATTAATACAATTCTTGATCCATTGCTTTTGGTTAATGGCATTCTTTCAAGATCTGTCTTTTTAATACCCCTTTGTATTCAAGTCCATTTGACAACATATTTATCACTGCATCAATATAATTTTACATTCTGAGTAGAAATTTTTAACCAATTTTTGGGTATTCTGTGGTTCCTGATCACATTAGAGCCATCAAAGGTGTCTGCAAGTATATCTAGTACCTGTCTCAAAGGATTAAGAAGCAGAATTCACTGACAACCGACATTCAGTTTTACATTCAGGGTGAGCTGATCTAGTTGTTTGCTGCTGCCAAAAGAAAGCAGACTCTCTTTTGTCCCCCATTATTCTCCTCACTCACTGAACTCTGCACAAGCTCATTTAATTCACCAACCTGAGAGAAAACTAGTCCACAAAAACCAAAAAAGTAATTTTCTGGTGTGTTCCAAAAAGGCTCAGACAAATGCCAGAGCTGGTGCAGAAGGAGTGGAGAGACACACAGCTGGGCATTACAGAGGGGGAAAGAAAGAGGAGCAGGGAAGCAATGAGGGAAAGGCATTCCACTTTGGTTAATCATGGTAAAGTCAGCTGCTTGTGTAACCACAATCACAATTTACAACTGGATGAGTATTTGGAATGGGGGTGTCACTGTTGCCCTTAGCTCTTTAGATCTCACAGCCAAATTACATGCAGAGCCATGGATTTAATGAGCAGTTAGTATGGATCTGTGCAGAACCACATGCCCGGAAGGAGCTGGTTAAGGTATATATTTAGTCAGATTTCATATGATCACTGCTGGATTAACAAAATCATGAGATCCTGATTCCTATGCCAGCCTAAAACTTTGTCATGCTGCTTTCTGTCAAAGTTTGTTTGCATTTACCTGTCACTTCACTTCCATGCATATTGCCAGGTGCCAGCCTTGTTGCCTAATACAACTTCCTGGTGTGATTGGTTCAGCTTTTTGCTATCAAAAAGCCAAGGCTGGCACTTCAACTAACCAAAGGGGTATTTCAGAGCTCAGGTAGAAAATAGGAATATAGTTTTCTGTACACAAAATACTTGCTTTTTAAAACTGAAGGTAGCACACAAACATGTCATGCAACAAAATATTTCTGGGCACTGAAAACCTGTGAAATATATATGATACTTTGAGTGGAACAGTAATTAAGAGATATACCACCCTGTGTTATTCATAAATCTTCCTAATTGCAGGAGGAGCTTGGGCAAATATAGTTACTGTGTCATTTGAGGGTCTTGGCGTTACAGAAATCTGTCATTTTATTTATACTTAGAGCAAGATCTGGGTCCAAAAGGTCCAAACACAAATATGCTCTATTTAGCACTCTCAGGAAAATGAAGGATGAGTCAATTTTAACAGGATTTCAGTCAGTGGTTCCAGAAAGTCTGCATAGTTCAAAGCTGACCCCAAAGCTGAACCCAAATAGCTAATTTTACCAGTGTAGGGTTTTTTGTATCCTGGAATAGTAAGACTAAAAATCCTTTTATGTTAGATTATGAACTGTTTACTGCTACACTATAACTTTAAGCATATTTATAGTTTAATTTTTTGTGTAAGTGCTACTTATGACAATTTTTTTCTACTGTTTTCTCTCTTCTTGGTTTCTGCTTTCTGAAACCATGAGCAATATTTCCTTGAGATACCAAGATGCAGGCTCACAGAATATCCTGACCCAGTTCTAGTCCACTTTTCTAAGGAACTTTTTCTGCCCACCCACAATGACAGAGGACACGGGCTTGGAAACAAAATTTTTACAATTGCCTTGATTATTTGCTTCATAAGTTAAAAGGAAATTAACTGCTTGCTTCGCTTCACAAATAATTCCATGTTTTCTCAAAAGCTGAATGCAATCTAAGAAAAACCAAAAAATTCTATATGCTAACTAAATTGCAATAACGTAAAAAAATCTTTAAGGTGCAGCTTTCTGTGCTGTTTTGAAAGGAAGCCAATATACTTTTTGAAACTCATCCTAAATCTTGTCATATTTTTTATGGTAAGGCTTCAAAGCTGAGCTGTGCATGCAGTGATTTGTGCTTTAGTAGAAGCCCAGGAGTATATATCTGCCTTTTGGAGGATTCTATTAGCTGTCTCTTCATTCAAAGTTGTAATTATGAATATTGATGAACAGTACAAACTGTAATACATATCTGCTTTGAAAACCTCATACTTTATAAAAACTTCTGCTCACTGTGTAACTAATATAAACCTTAAATGTTAATGCTGAAAGGAACTGTATTTATATGTGGCTGCTTATTTATTATTTGCATTTCACTAGATATACATGATGAAAGAAACGTTTTTCTGTATGACTACACTGTTTAAATTGTAATACAACAGAGGAACACTTGAATTATTGGGCTTTTTTAATAAAAGGTTTTTATTAAAGACCTAATTAATAATGGCTGTCAGATATAGAGATGAAGAAGAATGTAGCAGAAAAATATTTTTTAGTATTTTAACATTAAACATATCTCTTCCTTTATTCTTCATGCTTTTTAAGCTATTTGTTATCATTGGCTTGAAGGGAAAAGAGGCCTTTGCCAGGGCCCTCTTTTCTCCCTTAATTGCAAATAGTAAAGCAAATAATGAAACTTCTGTTAGTGCAGTTCCAGGGATTGTTACTGTCTCCGATTGTGGTCTCATAAGATGTCTAAGCTGATTTAAACATTGTCAGCCACTAAAAGGAGCAGCATGCTTTCCCCCATCACCTGTTGTTGATTCCTCACTTGCCCTTGCAGCAATGCTGCTTTTCATTTTTATTCAGTGAGCTGACCCAGGGTAACAATATGGCTGAGAGGTAGCCCTGCAAGAAAACCTGGCTTAGCACCAGGCTGGGGGAGAGGCAAGAAGAGGAAACTGCATTTCAGAAGATAGAAGTGGAGACATGGTGCAGAGAAGCACCTTGCCAATATTTCTCCAGGACATGTTATTCTGATGGCAGAGCCCATCTGCTGCAGCTGTATGCTGATCAGATGATCTGACTGCATGTATGTGTAAAAGGTTCAGTAGAACTGTTCCAGCAAATCTACTTGATGGCAGAGCTCCAGCACTTGTAGGGCTGGAATTGAACTTCTCAGGCAACTTGATTCTTTGTAATGTTCTCTGTTTGCCCAAAGCTGATTTACACGAGTGGTATTGAAAGACACCAGGATGTCCGAGCAGAGATTTTACACCCTCAAACAGGACTGCAAACCCCTCAGTAGGTATGAAGCAATGGTGAATCATTTAGTATGTGATTTCAGCTTCTGTGTTTGGATATTCCTGTGCTGGGTAACATTTCTTTCATCCTGAGTGGAGTTGATTTTGGTGAGCTGAGGACCAGTTTTACAGTAGTCAGCAATAGAAGTACATTTCCTTGTTTGTATGTTTTGTTACCCAAGTGCACAGCTTATTCAAGGAGGGGAAATGGTAACAGAAGTGCCACAGATATTTCTGTTAAAACACTTCTGCTTGTACCACCAAAGCCACACTTCTGGGCCTCATAGACTCTCGCAGGTGAAGAGCCCTAGCCTCACCTCATCTTATTCATCTGGGAAACCATGTCTCATCAAGGATCACCCAACATTCAAAAGTGCAGCTGAGGTACTCATTCCCTTTGAATAAGTATTTTGTTATAGAAAAAAATGTCAGGAAACATTTGCATGACCTGGTAGAGAGCACTTTTTGCTGACATAATCCCCTCAGTATTTGTTAGGGTAAAAAAAGAATTGGATCCTGAATGGTTATATATGGGTGTATATTTATGTGTGTATATATATATATGGATATATATGGATATATGTAAACCCCCATGTTTATAAGATTTATGGCGTTAATATTTTTGCCATCTCAATAGATACTCATAAGTACGATGTTCTATAACTCTTTCGTACTTAAATTGTATATTGGTCCATCTGTATATGCTATGTCTAAAATCACTGCCAGCATATAGTTCTGTTTCATATTGTCTCTTGGTGTTGTTCATAATCCAGATGCCTCCAGTTATTTAAGTTTAGTACTGCCTGTGTTGAACAGACAGACGGCAAGCTGTTCTTGGGTCACTGGAGTATTTCTGGACAGCACAGTCCCATGGGGAGAGGTCTTTAGGGATGTTATGCTGCAGTCACAGCTCTGCTACTCTTTAAATAGGTACAGTGTGAACTTTTCTTGCTGCGTGACCAACTGCTGCTGACTGATATGAAAACATTAAAGTCTTATGGACTGTGTCTGCAATCTTGTTGCACTGCTTATAGCTCCTCTCTAAAGAATAAATTCCCTGCCTCTCCCCTTTGCCTAGTAGCCCTCAAATAACCCTCAGCCATGTTCTCAAAGCACTGGGAAATGCCTGACCCTAAATATGTGAAAGGTGTCAGCTTGGGTGGCATGACTCCTCAGTAATTCTATGCACTTGTCATTGCAGAATGACAGATGGTGCTTTGTCCAATGCCTGGAGCTGTTTGAAACCTAGCTCTTCTCTCTCCCATTTCTCACATCAGGACCACTGGGATCAATGTGGGTGCTGAGAGACTGCAGCAGGAGCAGCTCCTCACCTAGAGCTGTATGGTGGCATACCAAGGTGTGATGGGGGAAGTCTGAGTCAGGGCCAAGGTCAGCAGGGACTTGTTGAACACAAACCCTGGTGGCACATTTTTAGTGCCAGTGGGACTCTCAAGGGGTATATGGCAGTCAACATGGAGATCCTTTAAACAGCCTTAGAGGTGTGGTCCCTCAGAGTGTATGTAAGATTATTGTTAAGTGAAAATAAAATCCAAGGACTGCTGATAGTTTTAATCATGGTATCACTGAAAGGCAGACATACCTGTAGTACAAGTGAACTGCTTTCTTGAGATACCTCTTCCCTTGCAGTGAGTCTCCGCAATAGTAGAGAAGTGATTAAAGAGCTGCCACGAACATCTTGTTAATTCCTTTGTGCTGTGCTGCTTGGTGAACCTTCACAAACACGATTATTTCCTCTCCAGTTCCTCCATTGTCATGCTCTTGCCCCTTTCTATGTGTGCTAGCAGGAGCAAAGTGAAAGTAACTAAAATGTCAGCTTCTGAAAAGCAGCATTTCAGTCAGTCACTCAATGTTATTTTCAGTACACACAAAACAGAGCTGAAATATAATACAGGAGTCAAATGCAGATGGAGAAAAGACAGAAAACAGTAAGGAGCATTAAAGGAAGAATAGCAAACCTTGAAAGAGGCAAGCATTTTCCTTTTTCACATTAAACTCTTAACCTTAGTTTTCTGGCTTCTCTTGCAACAAGGTCATGAAAGCATTACCATTACACTGTGCTTCAAGAAGTGCAGAGCTGGTTGCAATCCCTGAAGCTCTGGTTTCAGAGAGCAGAATATTCTCAGAATGTTTTTGGGGTTTCCTAGCCTTCAGGGAAGGAGGGATGTCACGTGGGAGGTACTTGCACTGCTTGCATCTCAGCTTTTTATATTAGTCAAATTATAAACAAAGACGTTAGATTAAAAATTAACTCCCACCTAGTGTGCACAACCAGCATTACAACGTTTTACCTTCATGGGATTGCTATTGCAATGCTTTATTTTTCTTACATTTTTAGGCTGCAGAACAGATAATATTGAAATACTGCTCATACCAATGAACACATCATCTTGTTTGACCTTTCACAAACTGTTGATGTTACTGATTTCTAAACAGTAGAATAATAGGACAAGGCAGCCCAAGCCATGAATTTATTTTTGTTCAGCCTGTTTTTAGAATTTAGAGTCTCTCTTTTGATACATAATTCATTTAAGGCATCTCTCTGCTTGAATGCAGAGACGTAGTTCAACATTCAATCCACCAACACCATCATCTATCATACTGAAGTACTTTTTATAGATTTATGCAGACAGGAAGGTGATTAACTTTGCTTTCTGTTCCATTATTCATGGGTTGTCCTGAGGGGACCTTTGTTGATACGACAGTGTGCTTCTGAACAACCTTTGTTCAGAGTAGGAAAACTAAGTTGTTTTATCCTGGACGAACAATGAATAATGCACAATATTTTAGAGCTATCCTAAAGGCACATACTGTACCAACACTAAACATTGGAAATGCTGAATAAAATGGGTTTCTGCAAGAGTTTTAAAATTCCTGTTTTACAAAACATCCTCCTCTGGAAATAGTTTAATATTACTGAAGCCAGTCCTGTCTGATCAATTTTATCTTTTCTTTTGAGTAGGGAGATGATATAAAAGATAGATTGCCATTTAAAAGATCTAGCTCTGAATTAGAGTATCTCCTGTTAAGATTTCCAAGGCTGAGACATTTGTTGATCAGTCATTCACTGATGCAAGGTACTGGGGGAATGTTCCTTGCAGCCATCAGGCTTGTGACCTTAAAAAACTTCTCTGCATTGCAGATAATTAAACTGCACTTGGAATTTTCACTTTTTGCCTTCTTTTCCTACTGCTGTGTTTCATTTGTTATTGAACATATACTAGCTCTGAGGGACAAGAGGTGATTTTGTTCATCACTGTGTTCTGTCAAAAAATTATGCTATAAAGGCAACTGTTAGTTTTGTCTTGTTTGCTTGTTAAACAGATCCTAGTACCAATTGAGTACAAATGTTTAATGCAGTACAAAGGCAACTTTCCTTTTAGGTTTTCTTAGCGGGCAATTCTATAAGCAGTATTTGTTCTGGTGCAGTTGTTTGTTCTGATCTTACTCTTTAAAAATAATAGTAATAATAAGCCATTGAAATGTTTATAAAGAATTACAGATGTCAGAGGGGAAAAAACAAATGAACAAACCACAGATATTTGAAACCTCTCCCCACCCCCACCCCCAATATTTTATATGCTAAGAAAATGTGTTGAGTCATACAAGGGGAAGTTCCTGAGGACTGGAAGAAAGAAAATGTCACTACTATATTCAGGAAGGTCAAGAAGGAGAATCCAGGGAGCCACATGTCAGTCAGCTTCACCTTGACCGTTAGGAAGGTGATAGTGCACATAATCCTGTAAACCATTTCCCCACATATGTGAAGGACAGAGAGATAACTGGGAGCAGTCAGCATGTTTGTATGAAAGAGAAATTATACTTGAAATAGATAACTGGAAGCAATCACCATGTTTGTATGAAAGAGAAATCATACTTGACCAACTTGATAGCCTTCCACAATGGCATAACTGCTTTGGTGGATGCAGGAAATGCAGTGGATGGTGTTTATCTCAATCACTCTAAGTCTTTTGACGCTGTTCTACTGATGAAATATGAACTAAGTAAATGGACAGTAAAGTGGATTGAAAACTGAGCTGCCAGGCTGAGCTCCAGCTGGAGGCCAGTCACTAGTGAAGTACTCCAGGGACTACAGAGGTGCAGCATTTGGCATGTCGGGAAAGGGTGCAGAGGAAGAAATTGCCTTTCCAAGGCATTCACATGAAATCTGAACACTGGGTAGCTAGCAGCACCTGTTTGAAGGCACAGCATGTATTTTAGGTTTCAGAGCAGCCTCTCTGGAGTGCTGCCCACTGACTTCTGCTCCACCATACTACCGCCCCTTCTGCAGTATCCACAGTGCTGCTTTGCTTCCTTCCTGACATCCCCATGCACTGTTCTAGTCTGTGTGCATCCTAAGTCCTGCTGTGTCTGAGGAAGTTCACTTCCTATAGCACCTACAAGAGCAGAACCTACTTCACCTCCGCAGCTATGAGTAGAGAAACCACCTCTATGAACCAGCAAGATGCTGCAGCTCCTCTGCCCTGGACTCCCGCTCTGCAGTCATCGGGCACATCCTAAACCCAGGAGGCTCCAGGGACTATTCAGGCCAAGCGGGACAGTGTCTATCATATTAAGGCCCCAGTAGGTTGCTCAGTAGTGGAAAGTAGGTTGACTGGGTCACTAACTGAGAGCATCTTCTGATACCCAAATAGGAATTTAGATTTCTTCAAAGAGAGTCCCGTACTGAGGTGTGTGCTGTGTGAATACTTATGTCAAAACCTCACAGAGGGACTCATTGCCACAATACAATGACCTTCTTATAAGTCTTGACTTCCTGTGTTCGCGGTGGTTCAAATATATCCATCATATTTCACAGTCTGGGTGGTCTGAAACACATACTCAGTTTTGTCACTTCAGCTGACAAATATTAACTCTTCAGGCTTCTCCTTGTTTTCAGAGATGTGCCCATACACTTGGCAGTTTTCCTCCCTTTCTTGATCTTCCTCCCTGTTCCAAACCCCTTTTATTTGATAAGACTTCAGAATAACTTATGAACTGGAGCTTCTGAAATATTTTCTGGAGCATTCATTATTAAATACATTAAAAAAAAAAAAAAAAAGGAAGAAGTTTGCTGAAAGTTTCACTTCAGTCTCATTTTAAGAAAGACCTTGATTCTTCTATTTATAGCAGGTAGGCAGCTCATATGCAATAAAGCCAAAATACAGCTAAGGTGGTTATGAAAACATAAGTACTAACAGGAGCTTGTTCTTCCTAGCAAGTGCCTCAGTCCCATAAATGCTCCCCCAGGCACATGCTTACCCATGCTGCCCAGATACCTATGCTTCATAAAACCCGATGCAATGAAAACTGAATTGACGGCTTTCAAGGGCTGTTCTGAGACCTTCATTATTTAATTTTTATGTCAGTCTGGGCTCTGTTGCTTACCCAGAAAGTTTCTCTTGATTTTTAGTACCTTAAAATATTGTAATAACACTGCCCAGGTCCTGCAGTTCTGAGTAGTGACTTTATGTGCACAAAGAGACATTCACCACTCTGCAGAGCTCACATATTACTTAAATCTTACAAGACTAATATAGATTTATACTTTGCATCGAATGTTCTAGCCAAATCCCACTAAGGACTTCCAACCCTGGGAGAGACACCTGTCTACAAGGATATATCCTGAAATTGGTAGTACAGACCAAATGAGACAAAAGTCCTTTCCCTTTAGATATATATATGAAGACTATAGCTGGCAAATACAGATACACTGATTCTCTGGGGAAGGGGGTGAATGGTGAAAAAATATTGTTTTAGCCCCAGTGCACAGGCTGTCTGTGCTTCAATCTGCAATACAAATCTCCCCTGATAAATGCAACAATTTCTATTTTAATTTCCAGGAAGATGAATACAGAGATGGTAATGGCCAAAAAGAGTCTACCTATGAATCTCAAAGAGATCAATGCAGCTGTAAGACAGTTAGATCCTGCTATCTTGCTGAGAAACAGCCACTTGGACATTGGTAAATGAAAGTTAATACTGTCCTTAAGAGGTACTTTTAAAAAGTCCAAGCATAGATCAAGAGCCATGGGTGAGAGGATCATCTGTCTACATGACTGAAGTGGCCAAGGTTTTCTCACCGATATGATAATTGCCCTCCTTCAATGACTCTCCCGTGACTGTGTCAACTGCTGCTTAAAGAAAATAGTTGTGCGAGTATGGAGAATGGAGGTCAAGGCACTGTGTACTGGCAGAACAAATATCACTATGGAGGAGGGGATGGCGTTGAGGAAAAGAAGTAAGATAACTTTGTATGCTCTGTTGTAGGAATACTAAGCAAGCAAACATCTTTATGGCACTTTTGCTTTATGTCCTTTTTTCACTTTATGTCATGAGAAGGGAAAAAAAAAAAGGGCTTTTCACCAGAGGCTGTCTTTCTCTCTCTCCTGGAATTTGCTAAAAGCACTAAACGTGAGCTGAAGTCCATCTCTGTTCTGGTTTCAGCTGGGATAGAGTTAATTTTCTTCCCTGTAACTGGTGCAGTTCTGTGTTTTGGATGTGGTGTGACAATAATGCTGATAGCACATCGATGTTTTAATTGTTGCTCAGTAGCACTTACCCTGATCAAGGACTTTGCAGTCTCTCGTGCTCTGCCAGTGAGAAGGAGCACAAGAACCCAGTAGGAAGCAGACAGGACCCCTGACCCAAACTAGCCAAAGGGGTATTCCATACCACAGCGCATCATGCTCTAGTTAGAAACTGGGGGGAGTTGGCCTGGAGGGGCCAATTGTTGCTCAGGGATGGGCAGCAGTCAGTGGGTGGTGAACAGTTGTTTTGTGCAAATTTTGAGTGTTTTGGGGAGAGGAGTTATTAATTTCCCTCTCTATTTCCTATTATTGTTGTTATTATTATTGCTGTTATTGTTATTATACTATTTTATTACTATTATACTTTATTTCCATTATTAAACTGTTCTTATCCCAGCGCATGGGATTCTGATTCCCACTTTGGGGGATGGCACTTAGTTCCCAGTTGGGCTTTTGCCATGGCAATATCTCTTTAGGATAGTATTTAATATAAAGCCAAATTCCATAGCTATTTTTCACATGGCAGTTTTCATCGGTAGGTTTCAAAATGCCTTACAAAAGTTATTGTTATTATTTCACAGAGGGGAACCTGAAGTACAGAGAGGTAAAGGGAGTTGCACAGAGGGCCAGGAACTGGGCTGTGTATAGAACCTCACCATCAAGAGATTCACCATCATGAACCCCACAGCCATATATTTTCTGAATACCCTTGTGATGGCCATGCTTTATTTTTAATAATCTACATGTAATCACTTTTCTCTTGGTTGCACAAATGGAATTCAGTGCTCCCAATGAGGCTAAGTAGGTTTTATGATAAAACCATGGACAGATTACTGCACTTCTTTAATGCATTTTGTATTACGAAGAATTATTTACCCAGTTTTCTACAAACATGAGGTATCAATTTTCTATTATAATAGGAAAGGAGGATATCTTCATTGCCACATTATCTGTTAGCAGCTGCAAGGTTAGCAGGGCTGGACAGAACCAGCATGGTGGGAGAGAACTGTGACACTGTCCAGCTCCTCTGCAGACTGTCGGGGGAAGGCATGTGCTGCCCCACATGCACAGGAAGGTGTGTAGCCTCCTCAGGACCCCTGAAAACTACTCCCTGCAGCTATATATATAGTGTTGTTGTTGCTTAAAGATGCTCCTGTTGTGATTTTGTTTTTCTGATGATCAAACTTACGGACTTACTCATGCATATTTCCACAGGATTTCGCACGTGTAGCAGAGAACCTCTTCGCTGGATAGCCTCTTCTGGTCCTCACCTGCATACATGGATTGAAGATTGTATGTATGTACTTTAAAGCTCAATTTCTGAATGCAGAAAAACTCAACTATTTTGGGCAATACTTAATCTTCACCACTGGTTAACTAGAATTCCTCCAGCAGAATTGGTTTGGTTTAATTGAATCTTTCACAAAAGAAATCATACACAGAACATTACCTGCAATTTCCACCTGGAATAAAGAGGGGATTTAAATGAGGAAGAGGGAAACCCAGCAGATGACATCAGTAATCAAAAATACATTGATTGACAACAGCAACATCTCTGCAAACAGGACTCCTTACCTCTCATGTCTGAAGGGCAGTTTTCTGCACAGAACAAAGCATGCTGACCTATGAAAGCACGATGATGATGGTAGAGGCTAGCAGGTTCACACCTGTGAAGAAACAAGATTCAAAACAAATGGTATGTGATTTTCTTTCCTCTCTTCCTTTTCTCCCCACCAATTCTCTGTTTCATTCTCTTCCATTATTTTGTTGTAAGTCTTATATTAATGTATCTGTAGTACAGAGATACCAATTTTATGTTAGAAACAGATCCTCAAAATTGTCTAGTGTCACACAGCGTGCTCATGTATCACATGTTCCCATCTTCTACACAGTGATATGTGAGTAAGTTGTAAGAAGTTACTATAGAAACCCAGTTACTGCGCAGTATGGGTTGACTTGTGATTCCAGAGAGATCTGATCTACTGATAGAACTGCTGCAGAAAATCTGAAGCAGAAACCACCTGCAGGACTCTCACATAGCACAGAAAGAACAGCATATTCCCCAGAAAAGTGATAAACCAATCTGAGGTGTATTTTCATTTCAGACTGGCTTCCTTGGTTCTGTATAAATATCCATCCTAAAGTACCGACGGAAGAACATGAGCAGAGCAAGCTGTGCACTTGGATTTACATTGCACTCTGCTATGTTGCAGAGCAAGGCTTTTAACAGGCAAGTTCATGGACTGAAGTCCTCTAGTAAGTAGCTAAGAGCCATTGCAGGAGCTGTTTATGTCAAGATCCCAGCACCTGTGCACTGGGTTTGTATGGCAAGGTTTTGGTACAAGGGTAGCTTCTGTGAGAAGCTGCTGGAAGCTTCCTATGTCTGATAAACCAATGCCAGCTGGCTACAAGATGGACCCACCACTGGCTAAGGCAGAGCCCATCAGTGATGGTGATAGTGCTTCCTGGATACAATAGCAGCAGAAAGAGAGGAGTGAGAACATGTGAGAGCAGCAGCTCTGCAGACAGCAAGGTCAGTGCAGGAGAGGAGGAGGTGCTCCAGGCGCCAGAGCAGAGATTGTCCCCCCACAGCCCTTGGTGCAGCCCATGGTGAGGCAGCTGTGCCCTGCAGCACATGGAGGTCCACACTGGAGCAGATTCCATCTGCAGCCTATGAGGACCTCACACCAGAGCACAGGGATGCCCAGAAGAGCACTGGAGCAGGCTCCTGGGAGAACATGTGGCCCTGTGGAGAGAAGAGACCACAATGGAGAAGGTTTGCTGGCCAGGACTATGTCAACAATGGGACTAACAATAACTGGCAATAAACCCCATGATATGGCAAAGTAAACTTTTGATCCACAGCACCACATAATTTTTAAACTGCCCATGGTATTTAATATCAGAAACTCCAAAGAAGAATAAATACACCCCCATTAGACAATCAGTGCCTATTTAAGATTTAGACTTTACAGTTTACTGAAAAAGAGCATAATCTGTTATGCACAATATACTTCTGCATGCTTAGCCAAACCCTGGCTAATATTCAAAAATAATTTAAACCCATGTTTGCAGCATCAGAATTCAGGTACTATAGGGCTATGAGCCCCCTGGTCACAAATGAGAGGTGGAAGCTTGTGTCAGGACATAAGAATGGAAATGTTGCTGAACAAGGCTCTCATGAGCATGCAACAATCAAAGGCCAAGCTCCCTGGCTGTGGCCAGCACAGTGGCTCTTGCAGACAGCAGAATATTTAATTGCTGCAATATTTGGCCCAGAGGCAGCCAACACTGGAGATTATGGCAGTGTCTGCGCAATGCTCAGGGTACAGATGCTGCAGTGGCAGCGTTTCAGCCAGGAGCAAGCTAAAAGTCATGCCTTGGCTGTCTTCACCATCAGTGAATTCAGCAGATATTTTTGGGACGTGATTCATTAGGCTTCTTTGGATGTCTTTTTTAGAATTAGGTAGGTTGCACAACTCACTGAGTATAAAGAGGGCACAAAGTGACTATGTCATAGGCATCTGCACTGTAAGCATCTGAAGTCATGCCAGATAAAATCTTTGCTGTATGAAATTAACACACAGTCAGAGAACAGAGTTTGTGGGCTTGGCCAACTTGATTGAAGAGAGGAGAAATAATCATAGGTCTCATGCTTTTAGAGGGTTAATCACCAAAAACCAGTGTCACACCATTGCACCATAAGCTTGCAAGAAGGTAGGATTTGGCCACAGAAAGTATGAATTTGGTTCCACATTTCTATTAGCTTGAGGACTTGGGAGCAATTGCTGGACAGGATTTGGTGGGGTCATTTGGAAGTCCTCAAATTCTGAAATATCTAATTCAAGAATAACAGAAGCACTTATTAGTTCCCATGGAGGAAGGGGAGGGGAGGAGAAGTGGGAGGAGGAGAGGGGAGACGAGACAAGGAAGGGAAGGCAAGGAAAGGGAAGGCAAGGCAAGGCAAGGAAAAGGAAAGGAAAAGCAAGGAAAGGAGAGGAAAAGAAAAATCCTCCTTCCCATCCCATGAGTGACAGAGGATCACAGAATCGAAGAGAAATGTATAGTCAAGGGCAGATGGGGTGTGCTTGCAGCAGATGTAGACTGCTTTACATGAGGCAAGAGAGATGCAGAGCAGTGAAAAACGTTCAGATGTAGTGCCATGGGGCAACCAATTCGCTCATGTCATGTGCCAAGAAGAAAGCACAGGGTGTAGAGGTACAAGGCTGGCAACTGGGACAGGTGAGCAAAAATGTTGTACAGAATTGTGACTTCTGCTGTAATACAGTAAAGAGCAGGAGAACAATGGGTGCATGTGACTACCCAAATACATCCTGAGGAAATGCCAGTAACAATTGCAGTGAGCACTGAAAACAAATAATAGAGAAATAGAGCTCTTCCTCTCTCTGGGGTGTCGCATGATTCAGTGGGACTTGCTGGCTGGGCAGTACATACACTACCATCAGTGAAATATTATATTAAATATCGGTAAAAAAAAAAGGTTTGCATAATATTACATGCATGCAAGCAAAACCAGTACTGGCACTGAGAGCCTTAAAAGCTTTCAACTTTATAAAAATTCTAATAGTTATAAAGGACACTTTAAGGACTGAATAAATTTAGTAAGCATTTCCTATAGTGTCTGAAAGCAGAGCTTCATTCTGCAGCATCCCAATGGACCTTCAGTCTACAAATTCAGTGCCAGTAGTGCATGTGCTGAAGGATTTGACTGTGACAGTGAAGACCCTGGGCCCACTGTAGCCAAGGATCTGGTTCAACACCATCTTAAAGAACCTGAACGTGCACAAGTCCATGGGAACTGATGAAATCCATCCGCGGGTCCTGAAGGAGCTGGCAAATTAAGTGCTAAGCCACTGTCCATCATATTTGAACAATCATGGCAGTCAGGTGAAGTTCCCAACGACTGGAAAAAGGGAAATACAACCCCATGTTCAAGAAGGGGAAAATGGATGAGCCGAGGAACTACAAACCAGCCAGTCTCACCTCTGTGCCTGGTAAAATCTTGGAGCAGATTCTCCTGGAAGGCATGCTAAGGCACAAGAAAAACAAGAAGGTGTTTGGTGACAGCCAGCATGGCTTCACTAAGGGGAAGTCCTGCCTGACCAATCTGGTGGCCTTCTGTGATGGGGATAAAGAGCTGATGGACAGGGGTAGAGCAGTTGATGTCGTCTGCCTGGACTTGTGCAAAGCGATCAACACTGTCCCACACGACATCCTTGTCTCTAAGTTGGAGAGACATCAGTTTGATAGGTGGACCACTCAGTGGATAAAGAACTGGCTGGATGGCTGCAAACAGAGTTCTGCTCAATGGCTCAATGTCCAGCTGGAGACCAGTAATGAGTGGTGTCCCTCGGGGATCACTGTTGGGAGAGGTCTTGTTAAACATCTTTGTTGGTGACAGGGACAGTGGGATTGAGTGCACCCTCAGCAAGTTTGCCGATGACACCAAGCTGGGTGGTTCCATTGATATGCTGGAGGGAAGGAATGCCATCCA
>JANRGW010038083.1:32015-86632 GCA_024733675.1 Psilopsiagon aymara | reverse complement strand
GGGGGGGGGGGGGGGAAGGAGATAGGGGATATAAGCAAAAAAAATTTAGTCTCTGCATTGCTGTGGGTTCTATCAAAATTCTTCTGCTGTTAGCATGTTACTGGAGAGCTTTTAGCTTTGAGAACTGATTGTCCAGTACTGCTGGCTTGTTTTTTTTCTAAACCTGATTGCTGACTGGAACCAGATGAAAAAATTTAACTGAAATGTCTATTAGGGAACTAATTCTGAGAGGAATTCAGCAGACTTTCAGGCTCATTTCTGATATAACAAATTGGTAAAGAGATACTGTACATGCTGCAATAGAAGGAGAGGAACAGGGAAGGAGAAGCAAAAGCAAAGTGGCTGGAGGGCAGAGGGGGAACATTTTAACCAGGTCTTCTTTTGCCTTTGGTCCACAAATCTCATGAATGTTCTGTCCTTAAACATAATAGGGTCATGAGATTCAAAGAAAGAAGAAAGTTCCTATTTGCAGCTATGCCCAAGTTTCCAAGAGGTGTTTTGGATACACAGGCTGTTGTTATGCAAATGTAAACTGGCTTGTTCTGTTTTTTCTAAACCTCTCTGTTTGGGGCAGTGGGGCCTGGTGCTGTCTTCCTTTGATGTGGTATTTTGAAAATTTGTTGGGCTCAGATTCTGAATGCAGACTCTGCTCTTAACACTTTGAGGGTGTAGGAGGCTGGCTTTGATATTTTGCATAGGTTCTGCTGAACCTATTTCAGGCTGCAGTTTAATGGTTTACACAAAAAAATAGCCTGAAGAAAATAACATTTTAAACCTGATTATTCATGAACTACTAAAACCAGGAGAAATTGTGTATAGGAGAGCTGAGAACCTCCATTTTGTAGAGATCTTCTGGTCATCGATTTTGTGCTTTCTAATAGTCACTGGTCATTCATACCGGGCAGGGAATTGCTTTTTCAGACCTCCCAGAATATCCAGAACAAAGCTGGGTTTCTCAGGCAGGAAAGACAAAATCAATCCCAACAATGCCATGTCTAACAGTGGGACACTTACTCAAATGGCAACCAAAAGTTCCCTAGAAAGCATCCATGTGATAATAGAAATATCTGAGCCATAGGTCTCCACTGTACTCAGTCGTCAAACACATAATATCCTTCTGCTGCTGCTTCACCACGGGGTACGTCACCCCAGCCTGCTAAACATTTGCTGTTACAGACATGCAAGCAAATTGCTTTCTGGACTTGGTCTTACTATTTATCGAGAGCCTTTTTTGATAACACAAAACCTCATGTTCTTTGTTAGAGGTACAGCTCTCACAAAGACAAAATATCCAGAAGCATTGATCTTGCAAGGATCTAGCCTCCTGAACACGTTGGCTTAATTAGGACTACCTGAGCTTATTGTTAGCCATACATCCAAACCTTTCCTGAGCTGAAGCATGGATTAGCAACCAGGACAATAAACTGCAGGTGGTGGCTCAGAATGTCAAGTAGCAGATTCAAAATATTTATATGTCTAGGACCTGAATCCAAAGAAAACAGATTCTATATTTCCATATTCTGAACTGACCTGTATGACATGGGGTCTTTTTCAGGGTTCCCACAGCACTCTGTTAATCTCTATTCCTTGTATTAACTGGAAAATTAATGTCTGGGGTAGCATCTTGGTTCACGTTCATGGAATAGCTCTGGATGCACACCAACTTGAGCAATAGGCTAGCAGGATCTATATTTTTCCTGGGTTGTTTTTTGTTGTGTTCACTGTTGTCTTACTTATCTCTTCAGCCCTTTAATGATTACAGTGGTCATATTAATTTGCAGCAACATTCAAAGACCATTATGTGCTTTCAGAAATCTTTGGATATAAATCACTCTTGTAAAATGAATGCTGCAGTTGTCAATGTGCCCTGCTACACTCACGTCATGAACATTATCACCCTTATATCCTTCTTGTAAACTTCTCCTTATCCAGCCAATAACCTTATAATGCTTTTTTAACTATCTGAGACTATTAATGGTGGCAACCTCAAACACCTTCTTTTACTGTTCTTTCCCATAAAGCTTCCAAATAGGGACCCAGGAACTTGAATTGTGTTTAGTTATGACAAATCACCCCATAGTCAATGGGAGTTATTCTGTGGAGGAGAGTGGGTGATGGATCCTGTCAAATGTTCTAGTTCCTCACATTTATGCACACGGATGTGGCAGGCTGGGGTACACATTGTTGACTCCTGCAACTGTGCTTGAGGCTTTAGTCAGCTCCTTTGAAAAGCAATCAACACACTGTTCCTTGGTAAGATTCTTGGTTTGTTTAATAGGAAAAATTCATCCTCTGCCTGACCTCAGTGGGGTTTACAGCTGCACTGCATGTGGCTCCCTGAGCACAGCTGAGATAGCTCTTGGTAAAGCCAGTAGTGAGGAAAGCCACTCTGTCATTTGCTTAAGAATCACTGCTACAGGCACAAAACACTACAAGCAAAATGTCCCTAAATATGAAATTCTATTACACATTCGGGAGAATGAATACAGAAAATTCTTCTGCATAAGCTGAGGCACTGACTATCCTCATATCAGTGCTCCGAGTTCTGGTTCCTTCTGTGGTGTCCTGAAGCTATTTTAGTCTGAAATAATCCATAATGACAAAGGGAATGCAAGTGTGCAGGGGAGTCTTCTGTGTACAAAATACTTGTGTTAATCTGTGATATGGAGAGCAAATTCAGCCCATGGCTCAAATGAGCTATGCAATCTCTGGGTTTTGTGAGTTCCTGTGAAATTAGGTAAAGCAAAGATGTGAGAGCACCAGCACACAGTGGTCACCTACCAACAAACTCACATTGCCCTTGCTAGGGCAGGGTTTTAGTCAAGGTATGGAAAGATCCCGTTCCTTCTTGTCCCAGTTTCAGAAAGAAGGGAAATGAGGCTTAAAGCCTAACTTTGCTCTCACTAATTCTAGTTCTCTTGGCTAGATGAGTGAAATTCATCTCCACTATAAACATCTTCAAATATTTACATACAATAACAATTATGGGCATTTTGATTTAAGTGATTAAAACACCAAGCTTGACTAGATACTAATTGCTATTGATTGTTTAATGATATTGTGGAATGCTAATGCAAGCTTCATATTGACAGTCAAAAGCAATTGACCGAAAAGTCATTATCCATTTTTAGCCTTACAAGTAAACTGCCTGAATTTTGATTGAAAAATATTATACTAAATGTAGAAGACCTCTTCAAGAAAAAGGATGAAAACTCTAACTTCCATATTATTGAAAGCATTTAAATTACTCTTCTGACAAGACAGCGGGAATACAAGAAGAAATTTAACCTTCATTTCCAGTAGGAAGCTTTGACTATAGTCAGTGGTTAGAGCACTAATCTTTCAGTTCTGGGACTGGGATTCAAGTTCCTTCTCTGATTTTTATGTGCAGTATGTTTATGGCCTCATCTCACTCCTATAATTGGCATTGCATTTCATCACAAAGCCATTATACATAATTTAGCTGTGTTCTTCATAGGTCAGACCTGAGTAGAAGGTCACATTGGAGCTACCTAAACCATATGCCTTCTGAAGATAAACACTGAATCTTGATTTTCATTCTGCTGATGATTTTTTTTTTTTCTTTTATGAAATAGGGGGAAGGGAGGATGGAAAAAAAATCTGAAAAAAGCAGTATTTTATCAGAAGTGGCATAATTTTAGTGTTCTCTGTGTATATTACTATGCGTGCGGCTTGCAGCGTAATATAGAAACCTGCTGGGTAAGATCAAGCGTCCACAAACTCACCATCTTCCCTCTGATCATGACCAGTGTGGGAACTGTGATTTTATTATTGGGACTAATGTTCCTCAAAGGTGTATGCAAATTAAGGTAGAGTCAAAGCAAAATCATGGACCTACAGAGCTATGAGCTGCTGACAGAATCAGATCTGGACCAGGACCTATCCCTCTCCAAAATAATCATCCTGATGTTGGCCAAGCCCAACTTCTGCATCTTATCTTTCCCACTCACATTAGTGTTTGTCCAGGTTTCAAACCAGCTCCACGTTCAGGAACCAGATTAACTGTCCCTAGAGAAGAGACAACAGTGAATTTCAGTTCAATGACTGAATTCTGCTCCTCCTGAAAAAAAAAGTCACAGTTAACATGTGAAACAAGAATGAACCTTGAATTGAAGAGAGAATTTGAGGAATTGAGAATTTCATTTGACCTGGTAGTTGTAGGGTGGACATCAGCTAATGGTGAATGTCCAGAAACCTCCAGCAGTTTCCCCCAAGGGGATTTTCCAGGACTTCTCTATGAAGGGGTCGAAGCACAGCTGTGTGAATTACAGTGGTAAGACTGGTGGGCAGAGCCGTAAGAAAATCCAGCCATGCTTACAATATGGAGCCTGGCACCCAGAGGGGCATATCCTGAGTCTTATAGCTGTTGCGCTGGGGTGAGTCTCCCATGGTCAAACTGTCTTGATCACAGTCAATGGGGAAACAGAATGGCTTCACTAATAAAGACAGGAGAGAGAAGCACAGTTTATGCACTTTAACTACGAAAAACATGCCTTTTTTTGTATCATTTTTTGTGATACTCAGGAATCTTTTCTAAGAAACTGAAAACAGTCTCTATTCTAATAGTGAAATCTCATCTTCCCACTTCTTGCTCAAAGTAAGAAGCTATTTCAATACAACTCCAAGAGAATGGGCTGCTAAATAGGATTCCTCAATCAGTATTTAATCACAACTGCTTTTCAGGGCTTTAAGAACAAAAATATACACTTTGGCAACTGTGTTGTGGCCCCATTACATGGCAGGTATAAACCATGGCTGCTAACGAGTTGTCATAAAATCATACAAAAGCAACAAAATAAATATATAAATATTAATTTTATTTTGAAACAATTCAGAATGTATTTTCCTAAGTGGAATATTAAAAAATTACTTTTAAATAATTTTCTGCAGAAAATTTGAAAAATATTTGCATATGCTACAATTAAGAAGGAAAATTAATATTAGAAGACTTTATGTGCCTACCATCACAATTTGTGATCTTCCAGCCTAAGAATGCTCTGAGGTTTGCTTCATGGTGAGACCAAAGTTTTCAAATCTATGTTTTCACTGGCAGACCCCTAAAATCTAAACATAATCAGCTGAAAGTAGCCTGATTTTTATGACTGTTGAACCTTCAGTGGCTATAAAAGCTAAGAACAAACTTTATTCATTTTTTAGGCCAGAAAACCTTCAGAACAGCTCATGAAAAAATAAAATAAAATTGCACAGTTACCATACCAGGCCAAGTGGTATATCCAGCTAAAAATTCTCTTCCAGAAAGGAATCTTTTTTCAGCTGGGATAACAATATATGGAGAATCTTTCTTTATCCTTGGTATTCTGCTAAATTTCTTCATTACTCGGCTTTTAGGAAAAGAAAGGAGCATGGGCATCTTTCTGTTTAAAATTAGTTGAATTTCCAGGTGCTGGATCTATCTGCTAAAGGTTTTTTGCTAAAAAGCCTTTTAGGACCCAGCATTTTCTCACTACAAAGATGCTCGGTGGTGTATAATTATCATTTAAATTGCTCAGTTTTAAGGTAAGTTCTGGAAACTTTGGTCCTTTCTTGCAACCTGGCAGACACTATTGCCCTGTTTGGGAAATGTAGGGAAAAACAAATTCCTCTAGTGTTCAGTGGCACCGAGGAGCTGGGAGTCAGGTACACTGCTTAGTATGGGATGACAGCTTTTCTAATGTGTGCAGTTCCTCTCTAACATCATTTTAATTCCCTGTGCTGTTCTTACATGAAGTGCATGCATGAAGCAGATGGGCTTCTCATCTCCATAAGCCTTAATGGGAGAGTCAAAAGTCATTTGCTAAGCTTCACTGCTTGATTTGTATGCTATTTCATTGGAATTTTTGGTGCCTCATTCTGAGGAAGAACAGAGGCAAAATGCTCCAGGTCACCTAATATACCTAAGGCCCTTTTCTTACCAGAGGCTCTGACTTTTCTGAACTACTACAGACTAGAGTCCAATTTGCCTAATTTTGGTGCTTTCTCTCTCCAGACTTTGGAGATATTCTCTGGACTGCACACAGGTCCAGAGGACAATTCAGTTTGCCTTCACCTCTTTGAGTGACAATACTTCGAGACAGTGGAAAGCCATGGGTGCCACCACTCGGCAGGGAATCTGGTACACCAGGCTGAGAAAAAGTGGTGTGGTGCTGACAGTAGCAGTGCTGCTATTTTGTGCAGTAACATATCCAGCCAGGAAGAAGACCCTAGTCTCCAAGTTGTGCTCAGCAGGAGGTGGATGGCACACCTTTTGTCCACCCCAGTCTGTGCTCAACAGTGTAAGGACTATTTGTGCCTTCATCACTGTCCCAGAGCTGAAAACCTCTGGACAGTGCTGGCCAGGACTGGCAGAGTCACAAGGCTGGCCAGAGAGAAAGGAGAAATCTAACTTTACCCTAACCGTAAGGGCTCTTAGCTGGAGGAAATCAAAACTGGGCTCCAGGCCCAGCTTCCTGGCAATCCTGTGCAATTTTCTATAGTTCATCATTCGGGTACACTGAAAAAGTCTATAGCAGGGACCGGCACCTAAGTCTTTTCCGTTGATCACCAGACACTCCTTTCCCCATTTTTCACCTAGTCCTTGGGAAATGCCTTTCAACATCTTTTCTGTCCTGGAAATTTTTGCATTCTTTCCTGCAGACATGGCCCAGCTGCAAGGAGCAGTGTAAAAGCAAGCACTTCTAGGCTGTCTTATATCCTAGTGGATATGGACCTCCTAAGAGGTAGGAAATACAAAGACTAGACTTAGCAGACATAAACTACAGCATCCCACTGTGGGTGAGCATTTAACTTAATTGCTAAAGAAATGGGCCAGAGGCTGGTGGCACCTCCACCACCATACACTGCTGTCATTGCTGAAGCCTTAATCACATCTTTGCACCTCAAGCAAAATTACCGTCATATTCTATTAAGGATGTCTGGTGGTGGCTGGTGACTATAGCTATACAGCCATCGACCTTTCACTTTTAATGTACTTAGTCACACAGCAACACAGACTTGGTGTGTACACAGGCTGTTTAGGACTTTGGATGCACTTCAAAATTCTCATCCGAAGAAGGATTTGAGCTAGGTAGGTCTTTTTGTAAATGGCTAAACATGCTTTCTAGGTTTGTGCCTTAATATGTGATCTTTTGATAGGATTCACAAGTATTGAGCTGGGAAATTAAATACTCTTGAAATGTCTGGCTAGGAAAATGCAATGGCTTTAATTCAAGTCACAGAGACTTTCTCTGTTTATTTTAGGACAGTCAGTCACCACATCTGGTATAATACTTTGCGCTCTGGAATTAGAGATGGAGATAAGACTTTTATGCGTTTCTTTCCAAGATCTCTGCTTTGAAAGTGACTGGCACTCTACCCTGAAATTGGAAAGTTTCTATTCAAAGTGTGGAACTTCAATTACAGGCAATGGTGTCTTCTGTACATACATTCCATCTATCTTTATATATGACCTTTCTGGTGGTAACAGAAGACTTACTAAGCATCAAATAGGTAAAGAACACTGAAAAAAAAGATCATGTAGGCACTTCTACTACAGCTTTGTTCTTGTTGCAGATTGAGTAAGTGGGAATGCAATGTAGACATTAATTACAATCCCCTTTACTGTACAATCAGAATAATATAGAAAATACTTCTCACTTTCGTGGCAGTGGCCCTGATCCAGCAAAGCACTTAGATGTAGGAATAGTCTCATTCAAATGGGCAAGAATTTTATAGGATCAGAGTCAAACTGTGTGTGAAAGAGTTTTTTTGTATGTGAGTAAAAACACATATGTACACACACACATAACCCAGATGAAATCTTCTTGTTAATTTCGTAGAAAATAATTCTGTAATTTACGAATATAAGGATCAGATCAAAAAGGCAAACATTGTTTTCATTACAGTGAGGCCTTTGCCTGTTTCATAGTACTCCTACTAACCCAGATGCAGCATCATGCCAGGGTAGCCATATGACCTCTGGAAAAGAGCTGGCTGGTAGAATGAGTGGGAAGAAGTTGTTTGGCCATCCATGTAGACATGCCCTTAGTCATGCCGAGTGAATCACATTTTAAAGAAAAATATGAATTCCTAGACGAGAACATCCAGTTCTTTTGGATTTACGATAGCACAGTCTGAAGTCATCCAAAATTCATGGCTGACTCTTCCCTAAAATGATCCAAGACAAAATTCTGGAATAAATATCCTGGAACTCTTAGGAGTTTGAGATCCAGACCCAACTTCTGCAACTCACATGCCTCTCCAAGGGATTGCAAGGTATTTTTTAATTGAATAGTTGTTTTCTTCAAATAATGTAAAGCTTAAGAATTTGTCCTTTTGCTTCCAGCTCTGTTTTGTTACTCACGAGCAATCTATATTAACAGTCCAGGTCAGCTATCCAAGGTTTACAAAACCAGCTTTACATACCTCTTTCTCTTTCCTTGTCTCACGTTGAAGTAAGCAGAAAAGTTCTGCTTGCCACTAAAGTGTAGGGAGCTGGTGCTTGCAGTGGGGCTCAAAGCACATGGGATTTGTTGGTTCTATTTGAGGCTTTTTTCAACCTAGAATGAAAAAGAAAAAATATCCTAGGATTTACATCTGCTAAGGTCTGATTGGGCACCACTGCCAAGACAGGGAGCAAGCATGGGTGGTTAAGAGGCCAGAGCTTTGGCTTCCTCCCTAGACAGCTTCTGATTAAAAATGTAGACATTCCCTTTCAGTCTTAAGGCCTCAATCCTCCAAAACTATTCAGCTTTGCTTAAATTTGCACATGGAAACCTGACGTATAAGGAAATTGATGCAGTCAGGGCACCAATTTAAAGACATTGACTGAGAGAAGTGCAATGAGGGAGCAGCTTGCTGGTGGTCAAAATCAATTGGGAATAGCACCAGGAACAAAATTCTGTTCTCCTTAGCACCCTCCCAAGTGACTCCTTCAATAAGCAAGTATTGTCATTCTCTGTGATGAACACTGTCTAGTACTACTACAGGTGGTTCTTTGCCCCTGGAAATGTGCAAAGAGAAGGTCTGGAGTGGAACAGGTAGATAACTGAAAGAACATCTAGAGACTGAGAGACACTGCGGCTAATTAGAGGAGAAAGCAGGAAAGCTGCCTTCTCACTTCTCTGGAAGAAAATCCTACAAGATCTGGTGAAGTCCCCTAATTCTATAACAGGTGTCAAAGGGTTAAGCACTGCAGAGTCTCCAGCCTAATAGACACACTCACTGTCAGTAGTTAGGAGCTCTTTGGCCCAAGCTTCACACTTTAGGAGGCCCCCCTCAAAGCAAACATACCTCAGTAGTTTAGAGGCAGAAACTATCAAGTCATGCTGTGTTACTCAGAAACAGAGAGAAGAAACTGGTATAATGGGGAAAAGAAATTATCTCACCTGCCTAGTAGTAGAGAGACATTTCTCACAACATTTAATCTGAGAACTAGTCTTAGCCGCTGGCCATATCTATCATTCATCACTGCTTAATGAGAGAGAAATTGTCTTGCATTGGGTGCAGAACTGTGCAACAGCAACAATAAACATTTTTGCACTTACCGTGGAATTCTCTTATCTTTCTTTTTTCTTTCTTTTGACATATTCAGCACCACACAGCAGGGAATGGTTTGGCTTTATATATAGCTGTATACTCACTGTGTGCTTTGCAAAGTAATGGATTAGTATAGTAGCAACTCTACAGTTGTGCTACTTGGACTGTCAGCTCAGCAAGGGCTCACTGGTGGATGTGGAGCTGATGGAGATGAGTAGTGCTGGTCAAGGCACCAGAGATATCTTTCTCCTTTAAGCTTTCTGGGGGTAATTTAGCAGCAGGATGAAAATATGAATTGTTAAAATCCCACTGACACTTTATAAACCTCTGCATTTGAAAGCTGTTCTGAGACGTGGCTCAATGAATAGATGACTGGTTTTCAAACAAGCTAGTTCAGATACTATTTCATTTTAACTGGAGTAGTATCAGGGTCCATGCAGACCCACAACTATCTGCCTCTCTGTAATAGTCCTATGGCACAATATGGGTCCATGAAGGGTCCTGGTTTTTCTGCTGCCCTACTTGGGACATGTGGTGAAATGTCATCCTGGTGTCTGAGTGTGCTTGCAATAAGTAGTGCGTCTTCCAAAATACTCTCCGTTAGAGGAGTCAGAGGAATGACAGCCTCATGCTTTGTTAGAAAGCCACCTGGAAAAATAGCAGAAATGTAAGTGCTTCTTAAACATGCATCCCACCTTGGGAAGGCAAGAGGATCCAGAACAGCCACAGGCTCTTTAGGAAGATGGCCTGACCTGCCATGTAGACCATGCTGTCCCTCCAGAGCATAAGGATCACTGTGTTTGCCAGATGTGTGATCCACCTAGACCAAAATACAAAGGGGCAATTTAATAAACAAAGTGCAAAGTAAAAAAGGATTCTTTCTCCCCCCAAATCTACACTTTTCTAGAGAGAGTTTGGAGCAGGGGATCAAGAAACAGTAATTAATCTAAAAATCACATGCAGTTATGGAATGGAAAAATTGCTACCAAAATGCCACCCTTCCTCCCAAATGTGAATCTCTCATACTAAGGAAAGGGGTGATGGGGAGCCTTGGGAAAAGAAGGATACTGAGATTTAATATTAGTAAACTGAACTTCCTCCCTTCTCTTTTTCCCTAGGAGTGTTCTTGGAAAAGCCTGAACTGCTTTTGATTATATTGAAAAGAATCAACCTGAGGCAAACACTCAGCATGGGAAACCTTTTTTCGTACCATCAGAAGTTTGCAGAATTACAAGAAATGGGAAGCAGAACATTTTAATGGAAAGCACTGGCTTAGACTAGGAGTAAGCAGTGTTAGCTTCCCTAACAACGATATTGTTTATCTATGGATGAGATTGCAAATAACTACATTTCTAAGTACAAATTATGGCACACGCACAGTTGCTGCTCCAAACTCCCTTGAAGTGCATATGAGCCTTTTCACTGATTTCACTGTATTTTGACTTGGATCATGCCCAAGGGCCTGAATTTGTTAAAGCAGCTTAAGACAGGAGAGTGTTACTTTGAGCTAAAATTTTCAAGGTAATTATAAAAATAGTTGGCCGTTGAAGTAATGGCCAGGGAAACCACTGGTTGTTAATGAGAATAGCAATGAACTTAATATGTCTAACTAGAGGCAATAAATAAATCAGCCTCAGATTGAGAGTGCGGGTAGTTATCTGAAGCCAGAGTAAAAGAAGCTCTGATGCTCTTATATATGCTGTATCATAGGGACTCAATTTGATAAGGATTTTTGAGGTTTGGCTTGAAACAATGGAGCTTTAATAGTTGAGTGCATTTTTATAAACCTTCTTAAACTACTGTTACTTGAATATATTACAGGATTACATGCACCAGCCTTAGTTACAAGACAAGACATTGGACTTAAAAAAATAAGAAATTCTGTTCAGACTCCAGTCTCACATTCTTTGACTCAAAGCAGCAAAACTGAGATTTTTGTATGTCCTGCTCCTATGTATCTTGTATGTGCAACACTTTTAAACTTTTAGGTGATTTTGATTCAATTCAAATAGCTTGCTTTCTTCATCCTAAAAAAATTCAATATGTTCTGATCATACTAGTGGAATAGCATAAATTTCTTCCAGCAGATAAAACAACTCCTTTAAATTCTTGTGGGTGTTAAGTGTCTACTACCCCAGTGCTAGCAGTTGTAAAAACTAAGCTATGTTCCACCTTGAAATGCTTCCATTTGATATTTCTTCAAGTCCGTTTTACAGCGAACAGGTTATTTGGCAGTTTTTCCTTTTCATTGCCTGTATAAATTCGTAGACTGTGTGCCTAATTCCTGTCTGAAGGCAGGTACAGATCTCACCCTGAAGCTGCCTGGAACTGATTTTTTAGAGCATCAGCTAAGGCGTGGTTTACTTGTACTGGGGTTACCAGAGGAAGCTTGTCACCGTAACCACTGCAGTGCCCAATTCCCCCTGTATGTTTTTTTATAGATTGGCAGAAGTAGAGTTAAGTAGTGGCCAGTAGTATTCCCTGTCTCTCTCTTCACTTGCCAGACACAGATGAAGAAGACCTTTCTGCCACATCCCAGCAGTGCAAGCTTGGGTGTCATTTATAGGCCACTGGTGCTTTGTCTGTCCTTCGTGGGGACAAGCAAGGATTCTTGGAGCTAAGGCAGGGAACAGGAGGGAGTGAGGCCAGGCTGTCTTTCTGGAAAGATGAGGGAAGCTCTGTGTATCCAACAGATGCTGCAGCCTTGTGAACATGAACAAAGGAGATAAATTCAGACCTGCTTGCCCCCAGCTGAACCTCAAACCAACCCTCTTTCCTTCTCCTCTGGTAGTCTTGGCCCACAAACAGAGAAATACTCGTGTCCTGGAGTTGTCCTTTTCATTTGTGAGTCTTAAACACACTCCCACAGGGAGAAACACAGAGATTACTAAATCGGGAATGTTCTCTTTTTGTAGGTGGGAGAAAGAAATGGGAAGGAAGAAGATGTACCTGGAGACAGAGGGGAAAAGCAACAGAGCTAATTTAGGAAGGATGGCTTACTTAGCACAGCATACAAACACTTAGAGGGACAGCATGCGGAAACACTTACCATTCTGGGATAGAAGAGAGAGCTCATTCAAAAGAGCATTTCCAGAACAGGAAATGAGGATATAGAGATGTGCTTCTTCCTCTGTACCTAGAGTAGTTCTCTCTCAGCTACTTTTCACCTTCTCTCCCACTGTTTTTTTTAAGGGCAATAGTTAAGGTTGGTCAGAGAGGAAAAACCTAACAATTAGGATGGCTCAGGTGATAAAAACTATGCTTCTCCCATTCTCCTCTTCAAAGAAATTAGTCAATGTTGAGAGGGGTTGAGGTTGGTGTTGAAAAGGGATCATCTTTCTACATCTACCCCAAATGAGGGAGATGGGATGTGAGGCTCCTTGGAAGGAAGGGATCTTGACTTGACCAGTCTTTCCCACGCAAACTGGCCCATCCCACTGCATGTATAGAAAGTCTGAAAGGAAACAGGTAAATTCCACGGCTGTTGAGGGGCACTTGGCACAGCATGGTGAGCAGCACAGCCACAGCAAGGGCAGCCTTGAAAATCGTAGTGATCTTTCTTCCAAGGGAGAATGCTGCTACTGAAATATCTGCTGCCTCTCAGATGGGCAGGGTTGTTGGAGAAGCAGCAAGGATGTGGTTGAGCAAAACATTTGGGGCAATAGGATTCAGGAGAAAGACATGTTAGGAAGATGATTCTGATTTGAATATTGCTGAGCAGCTGAAGTGAAGAGGAACCAGTACAAACAGTGCATCTTTGAACACTTTCCCCTTTCTCCTCCAAGCTATACAAGCATAGTTCACATGTAGAGCAGAGAGAAAGCCCTTCCAGCTTCTGCCTGGCACATTCACAGTGAAGCAGAAATCATTTTGGCTTTGAATTTCCAGAAACCCCTCAAACTTCTTAAAAAAAAAATAAAAGAGACCCATTTGTAGCTGAGCAGTATGGGAACAAACTCAATTATCTTTATTAATAAGTAAAAATATTAATGGTCTAAATGCATGTGCTGTGGAGATGGCCAGTGTCATTCTGCTCCATCATCTTGCTGATGCTAAAAGTACACTGTAAGGGACTGTGTGATGTAATACTGCATCCAGCATACATTGGTATGATTAATATTGTATTGTGAAAAGCCTTTATCAGCAAGATTACAGCAGCAGTGGCAGTAACACTAGGAAATGCCAGCATGTTATCAGTACAATAATAATTATCTAATTGTGCCCCAGAACTATGCTGTCATTAAAGAGGGCTCTGAGATACAGAAAAATCCAGCGGCTGAATTCTGAAAAAATTCATTTGGCCAAAGTCCCTCTCATCAGTAACCTGTTTTTCTGACTACTGAGGAAAGAGGCTGACGATTTTTCTGCTCTGCTCATTTAAGGATCACCTCCAAAATAATGCCCTTTATGAAAAATTTCAATCAGGTTTCAGACCTTATCATAACGCGGAGGCAGCTCTTCTCAGGGTCAGCAACGATTTACATATGTATAGCATGCTGATCACAACTTACTGTCAGCTGATTTATTTTTGGATTTCTCATCTACTTTTCACAGGACAGACCACACAGTCTTGAACTCAATTTGAGGAAAAGCAACTGTACAATTTCCAGCATGGCTTTCTATGTGTTCAGCCCTGACATTGCCACATCCACCAACTGATTTAGCAAACAAGGTGTGATTATTTACCCTTTTTTTTATTCCTCCCACAGCTTTGCCTACCAATTTCCTCAAAAATCAAAGCTTTGGGTTCATGCTTTAGTAGAGATAATATCTTTTGTATTGGCAAGTAAGCAGCAGTAGGACTGAGCTGTGTGTAAAGTTCAGCTGCGTGTCTCAGACCACTGACACCAAGGTTAATGTGTCTCTGAAATCCTCTCCTACCAACCCAAAGCAACATACTCCTTGGATCTTCCACATAAACAGCATAGAAACAGGGCTGCATTTCCCTCTTTGCTTCATAATTGTTATACTGTTTCTGTCCTTTTCCTTCTTTTGCACAATTCAGCTGGAAAAATCAGATCGTGCTGCTGAAGCTTGGGTTTCTGTCCTTGAAATCATTGTTTGTTTTTATGAAATACCATCAAATATAATGTGCATAACCATAATTGAAAGAAGGGTAGGATACCAAAACATCTTACTTCTGACTGAGTTTGACTCATGAAGCTTGTATTCCTGAAAAATGGACCATTTCAAGCCATCTAGCTGGGGCATGTAGACTCACTTCCTGGCACCCTAAGTACAGAAGAAATTAGGCTCTACTTAGGGCCTTAATTCCACTGCTGCCACTGGGAAAAATAGTTATAAACTACCTTCCTTATTTTTGAGGATCTGGGTCTTGTTAATGTGACTTAGTACTCAGACCTATGAACAGGGCCAGGTGAGTATCCAGCAGCCTATGCATATAGCAATGCTTGCTGGCATGAATGGGGTTGGGACAAGCATCTGCTATTAAGATGTCTTTTCTGTGTCTGGGGTCTTTGCTTTTCTTTGCCTCATTTACACTTCTGCAAAAGGGAGGTGACGACTGTGAAAGGCACTTCAGGGGCTGAGAAAGCCAAGGGCAATCTTTTTCCCCTTTGCTTTAACAAAAAGTAACCTGATGGAAAATTGAAAAGTTTCCCTCAGAAATCCTCATCTTTGTGACACTTGTCAGACATGCCTTGCATTGCCCAGTGTACACAAAGTCTGATCAATTCCATTAACTTCAGAATCCTGCTTATATGTTTAAATCTGAACATGTGTCCAAGTATTGTGCTAAACTGCGATAGTGGTGCTCTACTCATAAAGCTAAATTGGTTTTATGGCAGGTTCACTTAAGCTTTTTGAATCCATTTGGAAAACAGCAGCCTAAACTGGAGTATTTTGCTTTTTGTTTCCTGCATCTCTTTGAGCCAGGTAAGGATAAGAAGACAGGCAGAGGAGTGTTTGTGACCATGCGGCATCCAGACACAGCATGTCAGATGCTTTAACATTGTCATACAAAAAAATATCCCATGAAACCAGTTTGTTTGACTTTTACTTTCCCTGGTTAAACCTCACTTTTCCTGTTTCTTCATTTTCTGTCTCATGACAGAACCTCAGGTCTTCCTTTGGTCATGACAGACATCTCTCCTGTCTGAGAGAGAATTCCTAATTCGAAGAGATTGATGTCTAGCAGAAGATGATGCAGCAAAGATGCTGCAAAGAAAGAAGGAAAGGGAAAGAATCAATACTGAGCAGATGAGGAGAAGACATGGTGGCTTAGCTGGACAACTAGATGTTTTAAAAAAGCCAAAACCAGAAAATATAAATAGTGGAAGACCTAATGGGTCTGTTATGGCTTTTTCTACTCTTTCCCTTACTTCAGAAGTTATTGAAGTTAGGCTTGGAGGATGTGATAAGTTGAGTTTAGTCCTTTTTTGAAAGCAGCATGTTGTTGGGCTTGTTTTCTCTTATTACCCTTTCATCTTTTTAACACCTCTCCATGTGTCTAGAATTTCTAAACAAATAAGTCAGTAGGACAGTAAATTCATCAGTAAAGCTCCCTTTGATCTCCTCAGAATGGATGTCTGCAGATATTCCCTCAAGTCCTCTGTCCACTGCTTATTGACAGATTTGACTGCACCTAACTGCAGGAGGCCAGAAATAATCTGTCAAATCTCTTTTTTTTTTTTTTTTTTTTTAATTTTCCCATGTTTCAGTAAACATAGCTCTTTAGGGATAACATCTGCTTCCTGAAGACTTCTGCTTTGGAAGAAAAGCGCAAGCATTTACAGGCAAATTCCTTTGCCCTTGCCCTGCCTTGCCTTGTCTTCCCTTTATGAAGTTTTCTCTTGATATCCTCTTGAAGTTGATGTTGCTGCCCATTATCCATAACTCCATCCATACACAAAACTTATTTGCCAGGTGAAGCAATTCAGAGGAGGGTACAGCTTCAGCTGCTCTGGCTTTACAGTGGAATAAAAAGAAGTGAGAGGATGAAATTAACTGTGATACAGCCTCTCAAAAGGATAAGCAAGTGAAGTTTGGGGTCTGTGAATCTTGCCTTCTTTTAAAATCAGTAAAATTTGCTTTCTGTGCATTTATGCTTTTAAGGTAGCTTATTGTATCTTGTGTTCATCTGGACAACCATCTGAATCTCAGCTAGTCACCTTCAGCTCCCTCTGCAGTCAGTGGAGATGTAGTCCAGAAAACCATTGATTCATTTAATCCTAAATTAGACAGCTAAAAGGATGAGAGAATCATGCCTTAGGTGCCTGTTTGTCCCCATTGACTGTGAGGGACTAACTGTGTGAATGACTGTATCACTGCAGCCATCTACTTATAGAAAGTCGGTAAGGCAATCTGCCTTCTGTGGGCAACCCTGCCTTCTCAAACTTCTGAGGTTTAGCTTCATTATATCTGGTTTTGTGCTACCCATTCATTCTTTGTTAGCTAAAGAACCTAAATTCTGTCTTCAGATGCTGCAAGAGGGGCCTTGGGGGATTAGATGTAATTATTGCAAAAGTTGCAAATATTTACATTTCTACAAGGGTGTACTGGCAGGTGTGCCTTTTCTTGTGGAAATACATCATTGCGTTTGTGATACAAGCATCAAAAAAATCTGTTTCATATCCAAGTGGATTTATTTATACCAACTATTGAGAAAATAATAATTTACTGGAGAAGCAGTTTCTATTAATATTCATTATCATATGCCTTGAAAACCCATGCACAAAATGTAATCACAGCCTGCATTAGTTTTGTAATTTGTGCACCTGACATGCAGTTATTTGAGAACTACAGTGGTAGTAGTATTAACAGCCTGTCTCTACTTGCAATGTTTGACAGTATCTAGATGGGAAAAGACAAAATGGTGGAAAGATGTAGGATATTTCCACTGTAGCTTGAGAGACATCTGGATTGAGCTGCCTGCTGAGTTTTACAAGCTTTATATGGAAATTGGATGAAGACGAATGTCCTAATGAACTGCTGAGGTATGTGTATACTGAAGGGCCTGACTGAGGAAAGGTTGTAAGATTTTGAGTTGGCCTTCAGTTTGGAAATGGAATTTGGAAAATATATACCAAAATGTGTTAGTTTATCATGGTTTAGTTGGAGATGGAGGAAAAGTGAAGTAATAGCTAATTCAAGCAACTGACTTAGTGTTATAGCATGTTGGAAACTTAGCAGCAGATACAAAAAGGAGGAGAAAGACTTAGGGGTGAGATTCATCTCTCCTAACTTCAGGGAGAGGATCCATCTCACTGAAATGTGGGTGTATAGAGAGTGATTCACTGACCAAACGTAGGAGTCTGCTTTACAGTGAGATAAATCGCTTCCTAGGCTCCACCGACCACATTGACTAGATCCCCAGTGCCGGTAGTGGGAGTGCAGACTTCCAGCTCACATGTAGACTCTCGCATTGCACCATCCTACACTACCTCCTACCCAGGCTGGCTTTAGGGATGGGATTCACTTCGTCTAATTTCAGACATCTCCACAGCGCACTTCTACATCAAGCTGGTCACCCTGGGCTCCCTGCACAGTCAATGGAGAGACATGGCTATTTTTAGGGAATGAGTCATGACAATGCAGATCTGTCCCTCCGAACTGTAGGGCTACAAAACAAAGCCCCTCTTGCTTGATCCTGATTCATGTATATTTGTTTATGTTTGAAAGAAGGGAAAGGAAAGGCTATCAATCACCCCAGTCTTGCGGTAATCTGAAGAAAAGGGAGCTACAGGCTTGGTTTTGCAAAAGGCTGGAAGCCAGGTTTTCTCCCAGCTCCCTTTCCCCATCTGCAGGTGCTCTTCAGCTCAGACTTTGTGCCTACAGCCAGCTCTAGAAATATAGTCCAGAGGGTGGCATTACTGTCACCTTGTCTGTGGCCTTGATTCAGGCATCAGCATCTGCAGCGCAGTGCAATTCCATAGTGCCCTACTCTGAGCATTCAGTGCCTGAAGTACCTCCAGGCTCTACCTAAGTGATGTGGGAGCCCAGCTCTGTAGTGTGGTTTCCACACTATGGGCAGATACCCAGAAATGTGTCACCATGCACCTCATCATGGGCACAAACATCCTTTCTGGGAGTCAGAACTCATTTGGGTCCCAGTCTTGCTGAAATTATAATTTCAGCAAAGTGTTTGCCAGAGGGAATTGCTTATGGAGAAGTTCACTGTGATTTTAGATTTATTTTCATAGTTATTAATTCAGGGAAACACTGCTTCACCTGCTCTCAGCTTCTAAGATCTTGTGCCAACGGTGCTCCCAGTTGCGAGACCAATAAAAAGTTAAAAAAACCCCATCACTCTCATATTGTTTCTCTCCTTTACCAAATTCATCAGGTCCCAAGGTGCCTTGGAAACTGCATATACATATGCACAGAGGAGACTTTCAGCCATTGTTCTAAAAGACAGTGGGTATTCAGCAGCCGGACTGTTAAACTGCTGTTTTGGACAGGAAGGGAAGAAAATTGCTAAATGCGAGGAAAAACTGAGGAAGAAATTTAGATAAGTGGGGCATAATTACCTGAGCTGGGATGGATCCAGGACACTGGAGCAAAAAAAAACCCCATTGCATGGGTTTGCCAGCACCATCAAACCTTCCTGTCTCAGAATTTTGGTCTTTTACTATGGCGTAACAGCATGAAAGGAGTTGGTTCATCCTGAGCAATGGCACTGTTGGTGGGCTACAGTCTGAGCCAACAGCCCCAAAATATTTTCTTGTAGAACTTTATTCCTGCCACCTCCCCTGGCCCAGATTTGCTTAGCTCTAATAGGTGCTTGGAATTACTTCTTTTGAACAAGCAACCATTGATTTAGTACCAAGCCACAGATTTTCCAAGTGCAAAACACAAAATATAACAAGCTACACATCTGTCTCTACACGGAGAGATGCGGTCCAAATCCACTGGAGACAGGAAGAGCTAATTCAGCACTCTTGCTGAGCTCCTTTAATCCACATATTTAATACAAACACAACATTAAAACTAATTCTGGCTCTGATGTAGAAAGCAGCTGTAAAGGCTGTATGTGTGTCAGAAAATCCAGCTTTTCAGATTACCCATCATTTGTGGTTTGGATGTTAATGTGGTAGTCAAACCTCTTAGGATTATCTACCTGTCATGAAGAGAAAAATGGTAGTATTTTCTGTTAGGCAATTGTTAAACCACATAAATGAAGTTAGTCTACTGCCAGCTGCCTTAGAGGATTGTCTAAGGATCTGCTGTGGTTATCCTGTTTCAGAGCTAAAACTTGTTTATCTAGCTGAGTGAATTTAATTATTTGGATTATGTATGGAGGGCAAGATCATAAAAGTCAACTCCATTTTCTGTGCTTGGGTGCTCAGCAAGGTTACACCAGAGAAGGCCAAAATTTGGATGCTGGCAGTATACCCAGGAGCTTTAACCTACCGAGTGCTCTAGAGGCTGAAATTGTCTTGCTGGTATGTGACAAAAGCTTCCATTCCTGAGCCAAGGACACTTGGAAATGTGTAGGGCAGAGAACAAGCAGTTAACAGCTGTAAATGTTTTTCCCATGCTTTCGGACATGACCTCCTGAATTCACTTTGTGTCTCAACTGGAAGGTCCTTACTGCAACAGATTTCCTTTTGCCCTAGAAGCAACGCGTGTGGCAGCAAGAGGGGAGGCAGTTGTCTGCTGGGGGCAAAGCTGGGGCTGGTACAAGTAGCAGCCTAGTGGAGATGGGATGAACAATACCGCTGGAGTTTTCAGAGGTAGCCAGTGTGCAGTTTCCTGAAAAGTCAGTGGAAAAAGTTTGCCTTTCCCCTGGCCAAAACCTATGAACCCCTCCTCCTGCAGAGGCAACTGCCACTGTGCAGAGTAGCTGGGGCAATAGACTGGTCACTGTGCTCTGCGACATGTGCCTCTGCTCCTGGGAAAGACAGGGAAAACAAAGAGCAACATTACCATAAGGTAAAACTCTTTGGTGGGGGAGGGATATTTAGTGCTGGTTCTTGTGATCTTTACCATCTGTAGAACAGATGGAGCTTCATTATGAGGAAGGGAACACCTTGAGAAGCATTATAATCTCACACCAGCCCGGAGAGAAGCAAAACCTGACTGTAGTCAAGATCTCTGTCAGGGAGGATTTCAGCTTCTGTTTATGAAGGTTTAGGGAGCAGAGAAAAGAGGCTAATGAATGATTGGCCAAAAAAAAAAAAAAAAAATGTTGCCATTAATTTTGTTAGCATATGAAATGAGAAGAACAGAAGTGGCTTTATTTAGTTCTCAGTCTGAAATAGCAGAGTGTATATTTTTTAATCCTGGGAAGCAAGCCTCATGCTTGCACCTCAGAGCTGAAGTTAGCTGGGTGTTTCTTGTTTGCAAGGTTTGTGCAAACGCTGTTATTTTTGTTTGTTTAACCTTTGTGCCTTCACCCTCTGTCTGCCCTTCAGAGTGTCTCTGAATCTGGCATTCTTGCAAATCCCAAACTCGTAGCAAATCTCAGCTCTACCCTCTGTGTTTTTCCTGTGTTGGCATGCAAATACCAGGATGCCACAAGATTCATCCAGCTCATGAGCAATGGATACAGGGCAGATCTGCAAGGAGATGCAGACGTTCCTGCTTTACATGGCTGGGAGAGAGCTGGCTGCAGTGAGCCCTGTAATGGGGGGCATGCAGACTCTTAACCCCCTGGCAAGCCTGCACCTGGCTTCTGCAGCACAAAGCCATAAATCTGCCATAGGAAGCACCAGCGACCCTTGGGTTCCACCACCCTCTTGACAAAACACAGCTGAGCTTCAAGTGTGAAATGGAATCCAGGTGAGCTGAAGGGCTGCAGAAACAATGCCATGAAGCTCCAAATCCCTACAGGCGAAAAATCAAGCTCTAGGAGAGCAGCCTTTGCTCTTGATGACTTCTAAAATTCCTCTCCTCTAGTTCCCATGGTCAGATAGCCCTGATCTCAAAAACTGTAGCCACTCAGGTAACATGGCATGGGCTTTTCACCCTTGCAATAATTGCTGTGTTTGCACAGGTCTGAGAAGCTTTCTTATGGAACAGCCGCACAGAGCACATGACCGGGCAGCAAGAGCCCAGGTACAGTCTTCCTCCAGCTTTTCCGTACAGTTTTTTTCCTCACCACTCTTTAACTATCTTGTCTCTTCCTCTGTGTTTATGCAGTGCCTAGCACCCTAGGGCTGGGGTCTCAGCTGAGCCTCTAGCAAGCAGCACCTCAACACAATAGAGACATGCTCCTTTAGAAACTCTACCACCTTCCATGAATAGCTGCAAGTTTGATTCTGATCCAAGCAACCTTATCCACAAAGTACAGAGAGAACCTGTCATGGTGTGAAATACTGAACTCTGCCTCTATTTGGAGGAAAGCCACAATTTATCAAGCTGAATACCACAAGGAGTGTATCTGTCTGCCTACCTAAATCTTCCTTGCTAGTTAATAGCTAGGCAGAGAGTTTTGTCTTCCATATATTTTTTATTTTTAAAAATCAGAAGGTGATTTACTCAAAGTGTAATGACTGCAGTAGATGGGACTGCTAACAGATTCAAAATTAACATGGTGATATTTGATAATAATCATAACATTTCATAATATTGATCGCTGTAGAGATCTGACAGCAAAAGAATGTACGAGCTGTCTGTACGTGTAACATCTCCCAGCTTTTTAACTTCTTGTCTCCTGACGATAAGTATCAGACAGAAGCTACATTTATTCATTTATTTATTGGGTTTTGTTCATTCACAGAGAGGGAAAAGAGAACTGGCAGAAATGTGAACATTAAAGTATCTTCCCAGGAAGGTGAACACCATGAAACTATTATCTCAGCCCAGATGCATTTTCTGACCTCGCCATCTCTTGCTCAGCTACACATGAGCACTCTGAAGAGAAAGCCCTAATCCAGACTCTTTAGAAGTTTACTGGGACCCCGGTGGCCTCCAGGAACCTGTGCCCATGGATGGTGGCTGTGGCTGAAGCTGATTTCAAGAAGGTACTGCTCCCTCACCCTGAAGCCAGCCAAGAGGAGTGCATACTTTATACCTGCATTTTCTCCTTCCAGCTTTGGGGTGGCTGTGTCCAAACTGCCTCCGACCCATAGCTGGGTGCACGAACCTCTGAGCCATGATGGGGACAGAGGCAGAGAGCAACAGTCAAAAAACACTCCAGGGATGGGGGCAGCCCTGTGGGTCACTGCAGGCCAGCCCAGTGCACGAAGCTACGATTTTATTTTTGGGTACACATGGAGCCTGGATGCTTAATGGGTCCTAATTCAACAGCACATTTAATCCTTTGCTGGACAGAGCTGCCATGGTGATGGTGTGGCATTTCGAGCAGCTAGATGCATTGAACTTCTTAACTTTTACCATAGCAGATCCCTGCAAATGCCAGGCAGGGATTTAACTTCCCAGGTGACTTAGCAGTTTCTGAAATGCTACATATGTCAAGAGGTACATTAAAAATCACTAGTCACATAAGCTACCATTGTCTGGAAAAAGAGAAGTGTTTCCCAAGACCACGCAAGTCTGTAAAAAAGAAATCAGCCTACCTCTCTCAAATCTTATTCCAGCTCTTTAATTATAAAATCTTACAGTTGGTGAGCTTCTTTTGATCACTCAAAGGAGAATGAATTGCTAAATTTGTACCATGGGGAATTTATATTGTGGGAAATTATTGGCATTCCCACCACAATTTCCAGATACGAGTGCTCCTCTGTGCTAAGAAACAATTCAGAGGTTCTGTGCATAGAATTGGGAGTGTACCAAAGGGCTCACTTGAGCTGCCAGCCCCCTGCTTTAACTCTTTACCTATTCTCTCTGTTAACTTTTATTACAACTCTGGAAATTTTTGGTGAGGAATTTGTTATGCACATGCAATGTAATGACATTGTGGTAACATCTATGGCTGGCATTTTCCATCATGTGATGGAGTTTAACAGCAATGCAAAATGTGGGCTGAGAGGCAATATCTGAGGGGGGAAAGGGGAGTACGAAGGGAGGGAGAGAGTCTGTTGACTTAAGAATCCCTCCAAAGAGCATGGGATAAGAAAATAAGGAGACTGGTAGAACAGTCAGTCCTTGTTTGGCTGGCTGGCTGCAGATTGAAAAGATCAAATATTTACTGGTGCTCCCAGCACAGAAGAATAGCTGGATCTCTGGCTGATTGGAAGCAAAGTGATACCGAGCACTGTTAAAATAACATAATGCTTAATGCATAATGCAGTTTTTCAGCCAGTACTGTGGTATTCAGCTATACCTGTGCTTTGGAAAACTTTTCACCACTACAATAATTTTCTCCTTGGAGAAAGTTGAGTTGGGAAAGAAAATGTACATTTGATTTGGGGAGATGAGTGATTTGATAAGGAAAAACAAAAAATGAGTCACTGATGTGAATGGAAAGGATCCCTCTTGGAGAACACATCATTTGTCACTAGAAATTAAGTCCCCTCTGGAGCAGCTGGCTGTGCAACAGACAGAAGATGGACAGACTCACTCAGCACTCATCCTCTGCCTGGTCCTCGCTTCAATGCCCACGGCTCCAGTGGTGCTGCCTTCCTCCTGTGCTGAGACCTAGGCAGTTGGCTCAGGCACAGCTTTTGCAGAGGATACTGGAAAGTTTTGACTGGGTTTACTTGCTGAACTATCCAAACCCATGCAAATGAAAAGTTCATGGAGGAGAACGCACCCCAAGCAATTGCACTTGTTTCAGGGGCACCTCATTTAGGAGATGGCAGCAGTGCCAAGATACCAGCCTGCATGTTGCAAGAGGTGCATAATGCAGGAGAAGATATATGTCTGAAGGTCTCCTTTATAGTAATCAAGGAAATAAAAGGAAGTAAGGCACACCCTGAATTTCAGAAGATCCTCTGATCTGATGACTTCAGCTGGATTTACACCTCTACAGATTCAAGCTTTTCTTCTTGGGATGATAGCTATTGCAGAAAGACTCAATAAGCATGGTAGCTTTCGGAGAAGGAGGCTCAAAGGACACATTTAGCTTGGTACTCCCCAGGCTTTTAAAGCCCTGACAAAACCCTAATGCTTTTACCTAATGTTGATTTGGTCTTGCTCAAGGAAAAATTTCTCTTGTTGCAGTGGTTGACAGAGGAAATTCTTGAGGATTTGTCTGATAATGAAAAGATGATCGGAATGGCTGAGTAAAAAGCCTAAAATGGTGAGAATGTAGCAGCAGAGTGATTTGAGAATAATACATTTGCTTTTCTGTGTGTATAGTTCCACTGCATCCTTTGTGTAAATTCTCAGCATTCCTGGAAAAGATGGCCATCAACCAAAGGTGGTATTTTCCAGTAAACTCTTTAAAAAGAATCATCCTCATATTCATTCACTGGAGACTGCCAATGTACTAGTGTGTGACATTGTAAAGCCTTTTGAGAAAGCAGATGAATTAAAGTTTGCAGTTGTTGATCTGTGAGACAATTTTACCAAATGCACTGTTCTATAATCAATCCCTTTTTCCCTTTTTACTGTTGGATCAAAAGTTGGTGATTTTAAGTAATTGTTAATATTGATGATTTTAAGTGATTAGTCTGCCCAACACAATTTCTTCTAGGGACTAGAGTGGAACCAAATCCTAAACATAAAAAAATGGAAAATATTGGAGCAGAAGTGCTTACAACATTATTTTGGGATCATATACCTAAGTTTAATGCAGTGATTCTTTCAGGTGCTGAAAGAGGAAAATTAGTATATTAAACATTTTCTATAGTTATTTATCTGTGGACCCAAAACCCCAATAATTGATCTGGTGGTGATAGAACACGGAAAAAAGGGATTCATGCATGGGAATGAGGAGAGAATTGCCCACCGTGCAACAAACTGCTCCATGCTTAAATTGCTGTAGCAAATCATGGTCTAATGAGCTACATGAGCTACAGCCTACAGTTTTTCATTCAGGGCACATTTAATTCCCATGTGTCTCATTTCTCTTGAGGGACTGTGGAAGAGCCAGGTGAGAAGTTCTTCTGCCATTCAGCCTTGGTGCAGCTGCAGACTTCAGTCTGAATCAGCCCATCCAGAAGATATTGATTTATTGAAGAGGACTGAACACATTAGAGATGGTGTGCTGGAGAGGTGAGAATGTATTCAAACACTGAGAGAAACTTCAGGATAAACCAGATTCAAAATGGAAATTGCAGCTGAACTTAGTTAATAAATTATTGGCAGAATGGCAGGAGAAAAGATGAGTTTTGATCTTGCCAAGCATGTAGGCTTGTTGGTAGGATGGCCAAAGTACCTTAGGTGCTCTCCATAAATAGAGAGAAAAATGCACCTCCTGGGGAAAAATCTGGTGTATGTGAGATCTGAACACCTTGTTGGAGAGTCCTCTCTCCCTCAGTTACAGAAGCAGCCCGAGGTGATTTAGTTTCCAACTCACATGCCCTAATGAGATGCCCAGTGAGGAATCCTGAAATTACCACATTCTAGAGCTGGTTCCTGGGATGGGTGAATTTAGATCATTGCTTTTCCATGCAGAGAAAGATGGCTCCCCAAGAGAGGGAAGAGGAAGGCTAAAGCAATGCAATGGAAATGGAGGTTGAGAGAGCTGCTAAATGCATCCTGGTCTCTGCTTCTCATGCTAAGAAGCAATTGAAATATTAAAGGTAATAAAACATGATTTAGTTCATGCTGTGAACTTCGGTTATTTACTTCAGTTCATGCTTTGCATTTTATCTGTTGGGCCTCAAACTGTCTATGTTGATAAATCACCATGTTCCAAGTACAGAACATTTTATTTCATAACTATTCAATTATGAAAGCAGGGGAGGAGGGAAAAATGCATGGATCAATATCAGTTTTCCCAGACTTATTGATATATCCATTGTCATCCTTATTTTGCCCTTTCTCAGCCAGAGATCTTCATCCCCATTTTAAGGAGAGGAATAGTGATTTGTCCAAGAAGACAGGAATAAAAATGAGGTTTCCAACTACAGTAAAGTTTTCCCACTCTGCAAAATGCACAGTAACACTGTGCTATGATTAAAAACCAGCCCCTTCGCCCCAGGGATCCTCTGGACCCAAACCCTCCCTGCTGAAAACCCCAAGTTGTGCTCACAACTTGTAGCATGAGAAGGCTGTCAACAAAAGCACAGTGATGCTCAGAGAGTAACTGTTGTTGCAGCTTTAGGGATCTACCCTTAAAGTGGTAAATTGTGACACTAGTTGAGAGGGTCTGTGATAATTAAATGGAAGGTTGAAAGTTATTTCCTTTGTTTTCTTGCATTTGATTCTTGCCACCCCCAACAAAAGACAAAATGTCAGTCACAACAGGCTCAGCAGGGCTTTGCCACTTTAGCTCCATATTAAATGTTGCTTGAATGTTAGCTCTTTACATTTGCTTTCCTGTATTTAATAAAATAAGCAAACTGATCATAATAGGCATAAAACTGTCATGAGAAGGTCATAAAATGTATATTGCTTTCTGAAATAAACGGGGCATCTCCCATCCTATTTATCTGGTAAATAAGTGCTGAAGAGAGTTTCTCCTATTTTGCTGTTGTTATGCATTTTTAAGTGTACTCTGAGCGGGTATGAAGCGCCAGATTGACAACTTTGCTTGTTGCCAGAATAGTGACAGCATAGACTGCAAGCATAGTGAGACACCGTCATGCTAATATGTTTCAAGCCTGTTTTGGACCAGCCTGGGATGAAAGAAAATATGTGGAGTGAAAGATCTATTGTGTGGCCCATGTAATCTTTTGTCTCTCTAGTCTAACATAGATGCTGGTTGTACATGCCAGATTGCAGAGAGAAAAAAGAGAAAAAAGGAAAAAAAAAGATGGCATTAAAATAATTACTAAGCAAAGACTTGGCCAAGATTTACAAATACAGTGATTTCAGTAGAGTTGGATGCCATTATATCTGGGTGTACAAACTAAAACACCTTAAAGAGGTGATTTTCAGACAGGATGGAGCACTCTTCTTCCATGAAAACTGTTCTTTTTAAGTAGCATACCTCTCCCTCAAAACCAAAATGCTACTTTTGAGCATCCAGCTTACACACAAACATTACATGAAAACACCAATAGCTTGAAGCAAATAGAAAGTTTCTGTAAATGACCTTTGGATACTACCCAACCAAGCACTCATTAAAAAGGAAAGAAATCCCTAAACCCACAGGATGCTAGGAAGTCCTTTTGAAACCTGAACAATTACTTGGGACCAGTTAATATTCCCAGCCCATGAGTCAAATAGCTAGCTTGGGTGCTTTTCCTGCTGCTCTGGGTTTTGTCAAAGTGGGGCAATTTAAAACATCAGTTCTCACTCATTCTGTGTGTAACACAGAGCCAAAAATCAGGTTAAGTCCATTCTGCTGCTGCTGAAGACTGAACAGCAAAGTATATGCATGCATCTATCATATATTATATATACGTATGTAGACATTATAACTACCTGTGGGAACTAGAGAAAGGGAAAATTTCCTTCTCCTCCACCTTTGATTCAGGTAGAAAAAGGATAAAAAGAACTTTTTCCAGCAAAGAGGTTACATGACTTATAGGAAACTTGATACTTGGAGGTATGACAAGGATATCCTCTTTAAATGGAAGATGCGGTAAACTAACCAATATTGCAACTTTTTAAACCTGCAAGTGGCATATCTCATAGACAAAGCAGTAACATGGTGGTTTTCATTTTGCCTAAGCATCAGTTCACAGGCCAGGAGATGTCAGGTCAGCTTTTGGGAGCACAGTTTAACAATGAACTGTAATCTGTGGCTGGAAAACCTATAAGCCCCCCATTTATTGCCTCCACAAGAGTTGCTGTCAGGGCAGAAACAGCTCAGCAGAGGTGGGTGTAAGCACAGAGCCTGGTGCTGGTGTGTTCCTATGAGGTCTGTACCAACTAACGCAGCTGCCGAAAGGGGAACTCAGCTATGTTGCATCATCAGCTCTTGCAATTAGTTGCATCTAATCACAGAACCAAACAATAGCAATTGATGAATTAATGAATTGGCAAAAGATGATCAAGAGAACACAATGTGGCTTTCGGAGACTATGACTGGCTTCATAATGTGAAAGAGAAAGAAGGAAATGCAGGAAAAAACACATGTTCCCACCAACCAGCTTATCTTTCTGTCCTCAGGAACAGAAAAGGTTCGTGGGCAAAAAGGAGTGCTCCTGCAAGAGTTCAGAGACATCATAGGAAACAAACCTTGCTCTGAAGAACCTCAGTGGATAAAAGACCAGAGATGCATGGGATGGATGGGGAAAGCACAGCGTCATTTTCTCCATAGCTCCTTGAAGCCCCAGTTGGATGCATGAACTTGTACTTCTTTATGCAGGAGACACATGGCAGAGCCTTGAACTGAACTCAAATTTTCATATTTAGGACAACTTGTAGACAAGTGTTTAACTTTACACATGTGCTGAAGTTCCCTTTAAATGCTTAAGAGCTATCCTAGAACTCAGAAACAACAAATGCAGTTCCCTGCCATTTTAAATGACCACACTGCTTTCAGAAACTGGTTTCAAGCCATATTCATCCCACTGAATATTTTACTTAATTCCATTCTTGGCCACCGCTGGCTGGCTCCTTTATATCAGGAATGCTCTCCAGCTTGCCCTGGACAACAATACTGCCCTGAGTTTGGACCATGTGATCTTTATCATAAAATCTCTGTGATTCATTTTTGTCCTTTTACATATTGTTCTCATTCCAGTTACTGCTAAGCTTACATTGCTGGGAAGGACTCTGGGCTAGGACACCAAACACATTCATATGGTGTTATACATCTCCTTCCTTCTTTGTGATGGAAGAAGCTAGGGAAACTTGTGTCCATGAATGAACCTGAAATGAAAAGCAAATCATGGCCACAGAATGCTAGCCTTTGAAGAGCTATGAGCTTTGGAGACCCCACATGGTTTCCCACCTTACAAACCAAATTCACTTTAGGGAGGGCAAAGTTTTGGTGCCTTTCCTGGCTCATATCTGGGTGATTCCTGTTTCAGATATTGCATTCATACCCGCTGGATGAAAATCAGCCAGGTTCCAGCAAGCCAAGGAAGTGCTTGGCTGAGCAAAAGAGTTATACAGGGCTTGAGTCACGGTGGAAATGAACCTCCCTGAACCTTGAAGCCCCAGCCAGGATTGTGAAATTGCTGTGTGTCTGGATATCTCTCCTCTTCTGTGAATAACAGCTTTATGCAGTTGACTTTTGGAATCCATCTTTTTTGTCCTACTAATTCTACAGCAACATCTTGGGGGAATTTATCTTAATCCGCAACATGCTCATGTTTCTGTTTGTCATAATTTGAATTTAGGGAAAGAGCAAACTGCAGTCCACTTATTCTCCTACTGAAAGAGAGGATCGGCGGGAGCATTAACTATTTGCACAAGCTAATGGAGATACATCTAATTTCCTCTTTACCTCGCAGACTTGAAGCTGCTTCTTGCTTGTTGTCAAAGCTGGATAAAAAAGCCAACAAAACAGCCCTGATAATAAAGGTAGCAATTATTTTTACATTGCAGGATGCCTAGTACAGAGGGTATGCAGGAGCCTCATTACTAAATAGCATTCAATATTTATTCATGTATGTAAATTCCATTGGTCTAAATCTTGACACATTCACAGCATCACGTATTTCATTCAGTTTATCCTCTGTAATTGTCCCCAACTGCTCAACAGCTCTGAACGATGAGTCCCCTTGAGGGCAGGAGGTACGACAAGCGTAGTGGCTGTTGCTTCATAAATAATGTCAGAAGCTTGAGGACTGCAAACTTTTGCATATATATTTTTTCTTACAAAAAAGAAAAAAGAAGACTGTTGCTTTTGAGCTTGGAGCAAGGAGTGCACTGTTGGAAAGCTGTTTGGTGATTTTGACTTTTACACTCTGCATTTACATATGTGTTTTGTTACTTTGTCTTCTGGAGAAGATGGATGGCACAAAGGGGTTTAGAGAACACAAGGTGCAAGAGGTGTGTAAAAGTTATCACTGTAAATAATAAATTTGGTATTTTAACTCCAATTCAGGGGTTTTGTTGAGTATTTATTATACAGAATCACACAGTGCAGATGGCAGGAGCTGATCTAGTAGCTTACAAGAGTATATATTTTGGGAGCAAATATTTTAAAGTGTATGCACTGAAGAAAGAGTAGCAATTGAAGACCAATAGGTTAACATACATAATGGCTCTCATTTAAAATTCATCTCCTGATTCTTCATCTCTGTCTGGAAACCATTTTTGCATGACTGACTACATTCAGAAGGTTTCAGTGCAACTCCAAAATCTTGTTAATTCAGAGCCTGAAATGGTGGGCATAGCAACACCCATTTTTTTTCTTAAAACTGTGCTCATATCTATGACCCTGGCATCACTGGAAATGCTTGGTAGCTATTCCTGAACTTCCTGGCACTTTTGCTGCAGAGGTAGTAGTACTTTGCAGTGGTGCAGTAAAAGATAAGCCCAAGAAAATGAGTTCTCACATGTTATTTGAGCCACATGTTATTTACTTATTTCTTAGACGCATCAGTGCTGAAACTTCACTTTGTCCTCATTCTATGTCCCAGGGTGCTGCCTGCTCCTCAAGCATTTGATAGTTCAGCTGAGGCTGAAAGACCCCTCTGAGAGGTCTAAGCACTAATAAGACACAGATTATGCCTTCCACCCTCTAGCAGGGCAATTTGGAACACACTACTAAACATGTTGAAAAGCAAAATCAAGAGAAGAATATTTTCATGAGGCAAATCAACACCCACACAAGGAAAGGAGAACAAAACACCCAAGGTTTTTTAACATATCTGCAACTTGTTTGTTGCTTAAAGCAAGACCTGAGGATTGAAATGAATCCCAGAGAGGAAGTGGAAGAATACAAACATTTTTATTACTATGTGTAGATGTGGATGTTTTTGAAGGAAGGATTGCCACGAGTAATCACAGACTAGAAACTTGCACTGGAGAACTAAAAAGTGAATGGCTGGAATCCCAAGCCTAGACAAGTGGAAGGTAATCAGCAGGTTTGATCTTGCAGAAGGAAAATAGTGAGGAGACTTGCACTCGCATTTAAAAACAACAAAAGTGATCTTGGCACAAAAGCCATCTTGGCTTATTATTACTGCCTAAAGTTTAAGAACTGCATGGTAGTGATTATCATCATGGAAGGAGAGAAAGACTGCTTCAGGCTCTGGCTGAAACTACAGCATCTTTTTTTCCAAGTACCACTCCTCTGCACCTCCAAGATAACTGCCAATGTGGCAAGAGGCTGTTGTTGAAACCTTGGCACAGCCATTGCCTGCTACAGACAAGACATACTTGTTCAGCTGATGCTCATGGTCCTTTGACATGTGTCCTTTTTTTATTGCTCTCTTTGAACTAGGTGATGTTAGACTGAAAGCATATGTTGGCTGTTTGTATAAAGAAAATCATGACCAACCAGCGCATATAAATTACAGATGGTCTTGTTACTTCTTATTAGTAAGTACAAATTCAGGAGGATGTGGTCTGCGCTCATGCTGACAAGGTTCTTACATCGTGTCTGTCTCCAGAGCAGGCTTCGAAGCTAATGAGTTTTGTATTTCTGCTCTTCCATGACGTAACTTGGCCCATCCACTGAGTCCAGGCTGCATCACAAGCTTAGCAGGAATTACTGTGAAAAGAGGAGAGTAGGAATGATTAAAAGAAGCTTTGACCAGCTAAGCTGCAAAGGCATTTGACAAAAAGAGTCTGTCGCTGTCACAGTATTTAATGCTGAAGAGCATTGTGGTGCCATGAATATTGTACTTAAGGAATTATATCAGCATGTTAAAAATGCATCAAGAGAGGGCACATTTCATTGGACTGACTTAGTTTTGAAAAGGAGCAACTCATAATACAAAGACATAAAATATGCCAGCAGGGAAAATCATCCTTTCTTCTCTTAGTCTGTTGTAACCAGACTCTTTCAATTACAGAGATCCCAAGAATGTGCCCAGCTGTTAAATTTAAGCTTATCAAGACTCCAGCAATGCCGTTGTCAATAACTTACCAGGTGTCTCAGGTGGGCACTTTCAAAGTAAAAATTAAAGCTTTCCAAAAATTGCATGCTGAAGTAAAGTTGTTTGACCACATCTTTTATATAGTGTGCAGCCCTAGTCTTTGAACCCCTTTATCTCAAGAAGGATCCATTAGGACTACAAATAAATGGTACTAAAATGGTCAGAAGGTTGCTTGCAAGTATAAAAATGCATTGTTATAAGGAGGCTACACCTACGCTAGTAAAAGAAATGGCCTGGGTCCCAAAGGACAGGTAGCCCAGCATTGCTTTCATGTGTATAGCTAAACGCTTCTGCAACAGAGTAAGTGGGTCTGCTCCCTGCTGCCTCTTGGCAATCCCTGTCTTGATCTGTCCTGGGGAAGGTGTAGCATCTCCATTACTGGAGAGTTTAGAGGACAGGTTAAAAAATGTCAGAAATAGTTAAGCTCAACATGAAGATGCCTTGGGTCTGGGGCTTGGTATCTTCCTTCCAGTCACAGTGCTTTCCATTCTGTTAGTTTATAAATATATCACTTCTTGCCCTAAGATCTGTTACAATTTTTCTAGGCATTTTTCAAGTTTTACCTTTAACTCACTTCTGAAGTGGCTGCAGGAGGTGGTGAAGTAATCCTTGTTCATAACAATCTTTTTATTGTATGTCTGAACAAAGCCCCTTGGGATCCAGCCCCAGTACTGGATGTATACTAGACATGATTATTTTAGCCATCCCTTTTTTATTCAAGCTGTAGGATGCTGCTCTGCTCTTTCTTTCATTTGATGGCGTCATCTGACCTATTCTTCTTCCAGCTTTTTGTTTGTTTTGTGTTTGAGGAATGTTCCTTGATTCTGAACTGAATAGACAGGCCACTACTGGAAACACTGCTTCTGAAACACTTGGAAGTGAGAGAAAAACTCTGCCCAGCTCTTAGGGAAGACTTCTGGTTCTTAGGTTATGTTATGAAATTTGCCCTCATTTTTGCTCCTGTGGCAAGGGAGAGCAACTTGGAAGCACAGGGACAGAGACTAGTGTATGCTGTGTACATCAGCTTTATTTACTGCTGAACTGTACCTTGAGTTATTTGCATCAGGGTGTACTAGCATTTTGCATTCACCCCATTTGGCTATTGGTCTTCAGAGGGCAAAGAGCAGCAGCCCTCTGCTCCCATATTATAAAGGGAGGTGGGAGGAGGGGGTGAGTGGCACCAGTTGCCATCTGGGGACTGAGGTCCCAAGAGAATAAACATTCCATCTGAGCTTTGTTCTCTTTCCCACTAAGGGTTAGATGGTAAGTCTGATTAATACAGCCTTCTCTTGCTCTGTCATTGAAACCTTTGGTGATGTCTAAATTCATGAAAAACAAGTTTCTTTTACCAAAAAATTGATTTGATTTTCTTTGATAAATTATGAGTTATCATAAAAGAAGAAGCATTTTGTGTGCCTGGTGACAACTTCTTTGAGGTAGAGCATATTAATCTACATACTGCATTTGCTTTGAAGTCAGAACAAAATCCTGAATCGTGATGTGTGTGCATGAAAAAGAGATGGACGGCAAGCTCAGTTCTGTTCTGCTACATCCGTGCAAATCCGGATCAATACCAAGGCTGCAACAGAGTTAAGGATTGGGCCCAGTATATTGTCTCCATACACATCCCATGCTTGGTAGGAAGAGACAGGAAAGGGAGAAGTGAAAATCTCCCTTTTTAGTTGTATCTCATATCATTTCTCCTGTGAAAGATGTGATGACCAGAGTATGATCTTGCACATTAAAGGCAACATTGTGTGTCTGTATAGAACCGCTTAAAGTGAACTAGGAATTAAAAAAAAAAAAAAGTCAAAGGAAGCAGTTATGGTGGTAAATATCAGTCTGACACAGACGAAATAACTCAAAGTGCTTTTTACTGACATAGCGTCAGCAAGATGTAGAGCCTGTTTCTCCACTTGTACCAGTTTTACAGCCACATAACTCATCAGATGGCAACAGAATAATCCTTGATTTGTACTGGTTCAAGAGGGTCAAGCAGTTACCCAAATTTCTCAGCCCAGCCCTCTCCTTTCTTTTTGCTATAATAAAACCTCTTCCCTTCCAAACCTGCCATTGCTCTAGCCTGTGGGCCTCCGGCTCTGACAGCTTCAGTGCTGCGGGACTGGCTGTCTGCAGGAAGGTTCTCCTGTACTATGTTAGCATCCCTGAGAAACGAGTCAGACCCCATGTGTGGTTGTCAGTATCCCATCTGCAAAAATCTTGTTCAAAGGCAATGTGTATAATGCTGAATATATTGTTTCAGTCCATGAAAATTTAAAGAATCATTACAGTGAAAGGGGCATGTCTTACCTCCTATTCGCCGTTCACCACTTTTCTTCCTCCAAGCTGCTCTAGCTCTTGCTTCTTTGGCCAAAGCATGGTTCTATCCATGGAATTTGGATATATTGTAATTTGGCTTATGACTTTTATTTCTCGGGTGTCTCCAAGCACACCTTGGTAAAGGAAAGATGCTGGGTGGAAGAGGTTAACACAGAGAGGTCAGTGGAGCACAAAAGGCAACCACAAGCATCTGTGCTTGGATAATATGGGAAAACCACAGAATAAAACAAAGAGGTGGTGAAATCATTGGAAAAGACTGGTTTTATTATCATCTTTGCTGGAGTCTATGCCACAGCTTGTAACACCCAAAACCACAGAAGCAGCTGGTCCACTACCAGTGAGAGAGCTCCCTGCAATCAGAGTGGTGGAGCTGTGCTCTGCAATGTATGGAGACATTGTACCCCCTTCTACTGCTGAGGCTTCTGGAGACCATCTAGTCCAACCAACTGCTCACAGCAAGAGCAACAACAGCAAGTTGCAGAGGGCCTATTCTAGCTGTGTTTTTAATACCCCCAAAGGAGATGCCACACACTCTCTGGGAAACCTGTTTAAGTCTGTGACCACCCTCACTATACACTTTTTTATTTAATATAAATGGAATTTTCTGTATGTCAATTTATGCCCATTGCTTTTTGTCCTGTCACTGGATAGCACTGAGGACAATCTAGCTCCATCTTTATACCCCCCTTTAGGTATTTATGCACATTCATATGACCCCTCTAAACCTTATCTTCTGCAGGCTGAACAGCTCCAGCTCTTGCAGCCTCTCCTCTTATATCGTAGGCTCCAGCCCCTTAATCATGTTCATTGCTTTTCAGTGGACTCACTCCGGTATGTCCATGTCCTTCTTGAGAGGCCAGGTCCTGCAGCACTCGTAGGTACATCCCATGAGGTACCATGAACTTCCATATATTCAGCTTTTAGGAATGCTCCCTAACCTGGTCCAACCGTACCAAGGACAAGTCTCCTAGCTCCAGGATCCCAGGGTTTCCAAAGGCAAGACTTACCATCAAAGAGATGTAAAAAAGAGCACAACATCCAGCAACAAATAACAAAGCAGCCTCCCATTTTAATTCCTTGTCAATAATTAGGAGAAATGGTGTATAAACTGAAATGAAACCAGATACAATACTGAGGCCAATCTGAAGAAAATACTAATGCAGCTCGGTCCTTCCTGGTCCCATGTGATAAAGCCAAATGAATGCTTTTATCACTAGAATAGCAGCCTCTTTGACCTATTAAGAATGTTACAATGCCACAGTTTAGTCTTGTGCGTTTTCCTTACAAACCTACAAATACTGTAGAGTCTTGCTTATAAATTTTGTAATCTTTCTTACACAGAAGGCAACTGGGGCCTTCAGAAGGCTTCCCTTTAAATACACCTCACTGCAGTATTTGAGGTGCTTCTCCGTGTGTGATAGTAAGTGAAGCAATCAGAAAGGAAAAGATGCAATCTGGATGGTGCTGGATCTATTTAAACTATTTATTTGGGGTGTGTTGTACGTAAGAGATCATTTGCATCTGCACCACCTTTGGCTTTTCTTAAAAAAACTCCCTTTTTTTCAGAGGGAGGTTGGGAGGGGAAGGAATTGTTTCTGAATCTTATCAAGAAATGAAATAGCACAAAGTACATCTTACGAAAGAAGAGGCACACTGTGCCTTTTTATTTTTCCCCACTGGCCTACTGCCTAAGGGAAACATTCACTGGCAAATCTAAAACTTGTTCAAAACCCTTTGGAGAAGCAGACTATTATTAAATTATTTATTTTATCTTTGAAGTGTTTCCATTTTTATGCTGTTAAGGATTTCTCTGTAAAAGCTGGGGTGCCTGAGAATATTTGGCCTGTAGTGATCTTTGAAACATAAAACTCTTCTTTTTTTTTCTCTCTGCCTTTTCTTCAACCCCACTCTTTCTGCCCCAGTTTCTTCCTGAAATGAATGATCTGCCTGATGCAGAGAGTCTGCACTCATTGGGGAAATTCAAGGAGATCTTTAGTAGCTGGAACCAGCTAAAGCCTGGTTTGCATTGTGTTTGCTCAAAAATCCTTTTTAAGAGAAATAAACCTGTCAGAATCAGAAAGGGTGGGAGACAAATTCAAATGCTCTTAAGCACTTATTAAAATGTTATGTAATTAAATGTCAAGATCACGCCTGTAGCAGTGTCTTTTGAAATAGCTGTACTAGCTGGGCCTTGTGAAACCAGCTCAGGAAAGTAATTAATTTGTGAGGTTATCGGCTATTGAGACATATGCTTTGGGGACCTAATTTAATGGAAGAACTCCCATTGACTTGTGTGGGCTTGGACAGGGCCTGAGGAGGTCCCTGCTGCACCCAGCATGTGCCCCTGCAGACTTGGAGGACAAAAAAACTGTGTAGCCATATGATAAGCACAGTGCCTCATGTTGGGTGAAGTCTTGGTATGACCCAGAGTGGGATAGCAGCAGAGCTAGCAGGCTGAGCCCTCCATGGGTGGCGGGCACAGGGTTGCTTCACTGCGGAATACAGAGAGGGATGCTCCGCTGGATGCTGGAGGCAGTACTGCTGCCAGCAGGAGCTGAATTATTTGAAGACACAGAGACCATTGCTGTATCTGCAGGATTTCTTACTGGATAGCAGAAACTGGGGACACGGCATACAGGCTAGAGTGTGAGCCCGGTAGAAATGTGACTTTTAAAGAAGCATTATGGGCCTTCCCTTTCCAGTGCTGCCTTCTCAGTTATCACAAGGAGAGTAACTCTTAATGCTGCTTCAGGCTCAGGGATCAGAAAGGGTTTAGTGTCGGGTAAAATGGATGCAGATGTGACCCTGGGCACCAGGAGCATCTGTGTGCCAGTGGCTCCATCCCTTTGTGTTGGAGGTTTCATGCTAATAGGGTGAGTTGTGCAGAGTTACACTTATGGAGCAGTTAACAAAATGAATGAGCTATTCCATCAATGGGATTAGGACCATGCGTGTAAGGGAGCATTTCAATGCAGCTGTGCTAAAGCTGACCTCAGCCATGAGGAGTTAGCACGGTGGCAATGGGAGGGGTAGAGCACATCCTATAGTAGAAAGGGGCTGATGAGTGCTGCTTCCTACATTAGATAGCATGCCAGCTAGTACTAACCCATAATGTTCAATGATCATCATGGGGAATTCCTAGCTCCCAAGACTACTGGTAGTGAAATGTCTTTCCTTTTAGCTAGCTCTCTGATTGAAGGACACAGCTAAAATGCTCTGAAGGCCTGTACACAAAGCCCCATTTATATTGCTGAACTTTATTACACAAGGGAGGGCTTCTGTGTTGGTTTGTTTTGTCTTGTGCAACCTTTTTTTTGCTGTCTTAACTGCATATGATGATTAGGTAAATGAGTCTGTTCTTTCCTGTAAATAATGGGCATCATTACTTTTCAGTGCAGTCTGGGTCGCAGTGGATCATCTCACACTTTTTCACTCAGCATATTGCCTGTCATTAGAAATCTGCTCATCTTTCCTTCATCTCTAAGGCCAGTTAAGTGCACATGGTTGCAAACGCCTTCAGGTGCTGCCTCTGCTTCCACACCTCTCCTTTTACAAAATATCTGAAACTTAACATTCTGAAAGTGCATCTTGTGAAGGGGCATTCTGCTGCCACACATTTAAAACCACACTACCATGATCATGGTGTCAGGTTGATGCAATGCCAAATCAGCCACCTCTACAGACCTGAGTCTGGGCGACAACACAGCTGCGCATCCAAGAACCAGCAGCAATAGGACAGGATAAAAATTATGCTCCCATCTGTGGGAAAACTAAACACTTGATCTGGCAGATCAATTCCTGATTTGGGGTGAATCTGTGAATAGTTCTGAACAGCTAGTAAGCCCCTACCAGATCAGTGCTGTATGACGTGGTCTTTTAGATCCAGCACTTCAACCCCCAATGCCAGCGTCATCAAACCATGGCTTAAGCTTGCTGCAGGACCCATATTATGATGGGAAAGCATAAGTCTGCAATGGTAGGCTGTCTACTTTACTTTTTTTCTTTTTGAGAAATAAGTGAGTACAAATAATGATTGTGGGACCCAAAAGCAATATAAAAATATTAATAATTATAATGATTGCTTTATTTTGGGTAACCAGGACAACAGGCCCCTTTTCAGTTAGACAGAAATCGGTGGAAACCAGTGAAACCACATTTTAGCCCCCAAACAGGCCAAGTTTGGATGGGGCCCACTAAAATCAAAGGAATTGTGTGTACCTGGGAGTGCCTCTGAGGCAGCTGCTTCTGCTAGACTGAAGGATTTGCAGAACAGGTTACAAGGAGAGAAGGAAAGCCATTTTCCTTGTGTACAGCATGAAAATCAGATCCAATAAACAACATTATTTTTATGTCCCCTGAAAAGCATTGGGTTTTTTTCCAGGCTTTTAACATTTTCATCTACTACTTGCAAAGCCCTGCACTCTAGCTCCCTCTTAGCAGATGGAAATTGGAGGAAAAAAAAGAAAAAGACTGTATGTGCTGGCATATCCATATGGCATTCAAGTGAGAAATCACTTGGAACATGGGGCCTCGTGTGGGGTCACAGCCTCCATACGTTCTTTGATAAGTGCAAAGGGTCCTGAAACTTGTTGCTGCTCTAACAGCGGGAAAATGGGGTTGGTATAGCACAGGCTGAAAATCCCTGACAGAGAAGGCGGGGAAGACAAGAGATATGAAAAACCCCCAAGGTATTTAGTTACCTATCTGCCCCTGAAATCTCAGGCACTGTCGCGAAGCCAGGCCTGAGCGCTTTTAAGTGATTTGCAGCCTCTTGCTGCAAAACAATAATTACATCAGAGCAAATATATGCCAGCTTTATCATGCATAATAAATTCCATCTGAGTGAAACCCTCTCCAGCAAGGAGGATCTGCAGAGGATGCTGCACACCACATGGGGAGGGTTTAAGTGATGCAAGAACCTCGTGTGGGCTTTCTGTCATACTAGAAGGACGTGTGAGTATTGCATGTGCTACGGCAAGGAGCACAAGCACATAAAAGAGGCATTCAGGCATTGTTCTGAGTGGCTCAGTAGTCTGCTTGAGCAGCTACTCAAATACCAGACTGACTTTGAGCAGGGTCTTTTCTCTTGTCCCCTGCATTATCTCAACCTATTTTGGATTCATCTGGTACATCCATCTTTGGCTTTTCATTGACTTCTGCAGGTTTGGCATCAGCGCTCTGTATACGTGTATCTGTCTCTCTAATTCTCTTAGTTGTTTACGTATCTGTCTTATGTATTTGTTTTTCCTAGTACCCACCACTGCAATATACAAGGCAGGAATCATCCTCCACAATGCCAACTTCTTTTGGCTTCTTTCTTGCGCATGTTTGGCTTTGCACTTATCCTCTGAAGCTGTGGCAGGGATTCTCAGTTATTCTGCAATGTTGTTCTAACTCTGTTCAGATGACGGGTCTACCGCCAGCTTCAATGGGAGCAGATTTGGAGCAGATTCAGAGCAGGGCTGAGTTTTTCTGGGTATCCTGCCCTATATGTATAACAGAAATAGCCTGTAGTTGCAGTATATCCTATGACAAACAAAAGGAAGTGGACAATGACTTTCCTAGAAACTCAGAAGGGCTTCAGAGACCCCACAGAACCTTTCCCACCTGTTCAGGCTTAAATGTCAGTTGTTGCATCTCTAATTAGGAGTTAAAATAGCTGAAGTGGACATAGGTTTTGAGAACAGAATATCACATAACAAAAAGAAGTTGTATTCAAAACCTCACTCTGAATCGCATCCGCAACGCCAAACTCCCATGTAGATAAGTAAGTGAAAGGAACAATCCATTTGTTTGTATTCAGACAAACAAGAGGAGGCTGAGAAGAAGTCACAGATCTGCAGCACTTGCAGACCTCAGGATCCTCTGAGGCCACCTCTGGCTTAGCCCATCTTCGACCTCTTGCCAACCAGTTACTGTGATCCTTCCCAAGCTCCTTCTCAGGGAAAACAGACAACTGATGCTCCAAAGCCCACTGAAGGGATGGGGAGCCTCAGGCTGAAATACAATTCTGTGCAAGAGTTTGATCTATCCAGCGATAGTGATTCAGCTCCAGGAAAACCGATAGACATTATATTTGTGCCCCTCAGAGCGATACCCCAAAAAGCGGCTAGTTTATGTGCCCTTTTATTAAAGACTAATCTTAGTTACAAGCTCAAACACAGAGTTCTCATTAGTAACTACCTGTGAACTTCAACTGCTTCAGGTCACATTGGTTATTGCCTCTAATTTTTCAAAAGAAAGAGATTTGTGGAGTGTCCCCCTTCTTTTCATGTCTTTGCTTGTGCCTAACTGGCCCTTGGAGAGCCTTGTAAGAGATGTACATCTGTATGGATGTGTTCTTGTAGCAATGAAACAAAAGACAATTAAATCCAAATGCAGCTAACACTTGTTAATCTTTTGGAAGTCCAAAGAGCCAGTCATTACATATAGACAGCTTTATACCAGACAAGAGTACTGCCTGGCATGGGTCCTTCTTTAATTGCATTATACAAACATAACAGAAAATTGACCCAAAGGGGGAAAACAATTTTATCCTTACAACACTCTTCTGACTAAGTACAGAGCTTTTAATTAAATTCCCTATACAAAGTGACTGCCTGTCTCTCATGTTGAGCTTAATTGATATCAAACCCATCCTTAAAATCAATATTTTTTTCTGGAAAAAAGAGCAAATACCCTCTCCACCCCAGCAGAATTCAATAAATAATTTGATAGTACTTGACTCCTAACTGTAATCTTTGCCTCATTTGAACAGAATATAAAGTGAAAATTTGTCCCCACTGCCCCCCAGCATTCCTATTGCATCACAAATCAGGTGCTGCAAAATGTCAGTATTACTCCTCAACAGGTCTGCTTTTCCCATTTATTTCAGTGAACTACACTGAGCAAGGGAGGAATTCGAAATCTTCGAGTGGCAACACATTTATGCAGATTTTATTACCTATTTTATTTTTTTCACTTATTTATGATTATGGTTGCAATTGGATCCCATTAGAAGTCTCAGTAAGATCAAAGGCTTGTTAGAGCAGGCATTAGACAAACCCATACTACTCCAAGCCTGCTCAGAAGGGCTTGCAGTGTACCATACCCCTGCTGCAAACCTGTGAGCAGGAGCTTAACTCCTCTAGGAAAGAGGCATGCAGGTCCCTGCAAGACAAGGCCCAGCTTCCATAAGACAAGCACACAAACCAGAGGAGCAGGCCTTGTTCATTACCTTTGCTTTCTAAACAGTCTCCTTCATCTGTCCTTCTTGCTTTGTGCAGGAACCCTGTCAATCTATCTCATCAGAGCTGGCAAGAGCATTGGTCCCCTTTGCCAACAGCAGCTTAGGAAACTGACAGAAAAGAGCAAGAACAAAAATGAAGCTAAATGTTAGGGTGGTTGGTTTTGGTTTATTTTAATTATTCAGCCAGATTAGTGAAGCAGGGAATTAAAGTCTGGCACTGGTTGCTGCCCCACCAAAAAGATGGTCTAACGGTAAGTCAAAGCAGTTAGCATGTGCAGTCCTTTTGCATTGCCTGTTCCTGATAAAAAGACAAATAATCTCTGCAGAGACCACTGCCTAGCAAGGGAGCACAGACTTGAAAGCTGAGTGCTGTTCTTCACTTTCTGCTCTGTAATGTCACTCTGTTGATATTGGCCCTTGGGGACTCTTGCTACAAGCACAATTTTCTTTCAAAAGCGTATGCTAATTGTGGCATTAGGAGTGTATTTATGATCTCTAGCTGACTGTGGCAGGTAAGATTGGGAGGAAAGTGATTCTGAAGCTGCAGACAGATCACACTCATAAAGCATGATTTTGTGCTTCCTGGGCACTGTGACACTCTGAAGCACGAGGGATTAGCATAAAGAGAAGCCTGTCTGGGCATCACTGGAATAAAAATTCATCCATGATTTAGGCAGCTGAGCCACCTCCATGGACCTCGCAGCATGCTTGTGCACCAGGATAATGACCTGAGACCTGGTTTTCATAGGCAGCCAGCAAAGCAGTCTGTTGTTCTGGGCGTTAGGAATAAAGAAAGGCTTGGGGAAGACTGGGGACATGGACATATAATGCTATTTTGCCACATCATGCCTTATTCTTTATTCCAAAAACATCATCTATTTAGTCCTAAAAATCATTTCCCTTCCAAAGTGGTCCTGCGACCTCACACCTCCCTATGGTCCACTTCAGAAGCAAAAACCTGGTGGCTGTAGGAGACAGCAGTGAACTAGCTCTTCTCAAACATCATCTTCTGGGGGGTTTCTCACTGTGGTCTGCGTCCCCCAGTCCTTTTAAGGTTTTGTTGCTGACTTTGGCAGATGAATGTGATTGGATCACCATGCAAATGCTTTTGTGTGCACCTAAGTAGCATCCTCAGCTGGTATTGCAGCTGGTGGTGAGGAGCTGAGCCAGTGCCCACAGTGGTGCACAGAAGGCCCTTGTAGATCATGTGTGTTCAAATACTCCACCATTTCTCACCTAACATAAACTTGTTTCAGCTACATGCAATACAAATAAAATATTTAAAGAGGCTGGCCGTACATCTGAATGCCAGCAGAAAGTGAGAAGGGCTGGAAATAAATATTGACATGAAGGTGCCAAGGCTCACTGTAAGCGAAGTGTATGTGTAGTTATTTTATAGGCTTTGCTAAATGATCAGAGCCTGACTCTGCTTCCAGCTGCAGTGCGGTAACTCTGCTGTTGTTAAAGTTACACCATCTCAGAACTGGTACATGTGAGCTTCTGTTCAGTGGGCAATGCAGTCATGAAGATCCAAACCCCTCTTCCTATGAATATTTACGCAGGACTCCTTAGGCACCTTTGGAAGAGTCACCATAAGATTTCTGTTGCTGTAGGGAGAGTCCTGAAAGAACAATTTGCAGGCAGTTATTGTCATTGTTAGACATGGTAATTTAATTAGTGGCTATTTAATTATTATTATTAGTGTAATAAATAGTTCTTGCCCTCCTTGGTCCTGCAAAATGCAGCCTGAGGAAATCTGAGTAAGATGGAAGACCTCCATTTGGAGATAGCTATTAGAAAAACACTTCAGCAAAGCAGGAACAAGAGGAAGTATTCATACTCACACAGAAGGCAATTTCTACAGGCTCCAAAATATTGCAGAAGATGCCATTTCCAGAGGAGTATTTTGATTCAGGAAGGAGTTACACTGGTACACTGGGAGCTGAAATTGTTGATTTATATGTACATCATGTAAGGCTTTTCTTCGTCAAGTATATGGCATAGAGGCCTTCAGTGTAACCGGCTAACTTTTGCATGGATAAGTTACTTTGAGTTATGAGAAAGATTTATTTACTTATGAAGGCTGTGTGGTGGCAACACAGCCTGTGAGGCAAAGCAGGTGGAAGAAGGGTCATCTTGGCCAGTCTTTAACATGAGCCCAAGAAATAAGTGTTTCCAGTACAGCATGCCAAACCAATGAAGGGAGATTTGTCTCCTACCCAAGCTAATGATGGAGCCATGTCACCATATGTGTGGTTAGTTTCCAGCAGCTCCTCATTTTTGCAGCACGAATGGAGGGTGACAGATTGTATATTAGACAAATTACTCTTCTCTCAAAAGCAGCAGTCACTTTGATATCCAAGTGCCTTCTTTACTCTCTCTCTGATGAACAATTTCTGCACCATCATTCAAAGCTCTTTGCAATAAAAAGGTGGTCGGTAAGCAAGTATTACAGGGCAGCTCCTTAGCTCCTGCCAGCACTTCCCAAGGCTATGGCTGTACCAGCAACCACAGCAGGCTGCATCCATCCTCTGATCTTCCTGCCAACTGGCACGGCCATGCTGGCACCCACATGGACAAACTCTTTTTCTGAAAAAGCGGGGTGGCCACATCCCAGCTGCCCACTGAGAGCAGCCCTGCAGGCTCCAGCCAAATACTCACTAGGCAAGATGCACTTGGTGACAGTGCCAGCATCTCCAGGCTGGGCTTTGGGCCAGGCTGTGGACCTGTGTCTGCCCTGGGATGTGCGGCAGAGGGATCTTCAGGTGTAGCAAGGTGGATTGATTTCCAGACCTCAGGGCTGCTCCCAGGAAAGTCTCCCAAGAAGCAGATCCATCAGCACTGTGGGAAAGAGGTGAGGAATTGGTGTCCTCAAGGGAAGCCTTAGGGGTTGCCTCAGACAACAAATTCAGTAGTTGCCTTGGGGGCAAAAACTGGAAGGAAAATATGCTCCTTCAAAACATCATGCATCACGTCCCTGGGTGCACTGTGGTAGAGATGAACTTCTTCTCACCGTGTTTGAAGCTTCCCTAGGCAGATGCTGATTCCCTTAGCAAACTCAAATTTTTAAGGTATTTCTGATATTTAAGACTCATCTCAGTTATCAGTTGAAACACTAGTTCCCACTGGTCGTTGCCTAAGGACACTGCATGTAGGGTTACCCAGCTGGTGATGACAACGAGTCTATAAAGACATATCCTCTTGGCCTACCCTCCTTGGAAGAAAAACCCTTAGGTCCCATCAGCCACATGTTGTCAGGGGTCTGGTGCTTCATGCTGCCTTCCATTTGTCTGTGTTCGCTTTTGCCTCATGTCATCCAGCACATCTTCTAAGCATCACCCAAATCACAGACCTAACTCCTGCATTTGCTCTTTAGCTATCACTTTTGCCCTTCTTTTTCTCGTCTTCCTCTAAATCCTCCTGCTACTCTCTGTCTCCAGGACATCACTATGGATAGTGCATTGCCCTCTAATGGATGGATTTCAAATTGAGCTCCTCCAACGACCAGAACTGTTGGCAGGACCCTTTGACCAACTAATGAGGCAGGAGACTTATTATCCACATCCAGGCCACTTTCATTCCCCTGCTTCCATTGAATCAAAATTAAATATTTTATTTTTAATAGCACAGACATCAGACTGATTGTTGTAGCTATTTTTAAGAAGAGGCAGAGGAAATCTGTGCCAGTATGAACTCTGTTTCCTTCATGTCCATGCATGTTTTAATTGGCTTCAGGGTTAGGAGAGCATTAACAAAGCTGATTTCTGTGTTTCCACACATCTGGATTTCAGGGTGGGTTTTGTTTTATTTTTACCTGCCTAATCCTGCTTAAAGTCTTAAGATTTATTTTTATGTTTATAAGATGCTGCTTTTCTCATTATATGTACATTATAGTCACCATTAAAATAATGCAAACAAAAGGAAAGCCAGAATGGACTTGAAAGCAGCTGATAATTAATTACGGAGAACTTTTGAAAGGGTGGCTTAGCTTCTTAAGCAATTCCTTTTGCTGCCAGATACATGGGCTTGTTTTATGAACTACAATCAATCTGCCATTGGGGGGAAAACTGCAAATGAACTTAGTCATCTGAGCTCATTTTCAGTTTCAAAAACTGAAAGGCTTTGGAGTATAAAGTACTCTCTTCTTTTAATGTCAGTAAATAAGTTGATTTGTTTGTATGGTTTTCAATGCAAGTAAACTGCTTGCCATTTAAACAAGTTCAATCAGCTGTGAAAATTGACATTTTTAACCATAAAATCAGACCTCATCCTACCATGATATTAAATATTAAAGAATCATTTAAAGGACAGTATACATTTCAGAAACCTGCCTGAAGAGATGAATGCCAATTTCTGCCATTCACAAATATGTACAAAAAAATGGCCCCTTGGCTGGAGGCCTCCTGCTCTGTAAAAACCCCTTTACAGACTTATTCCAACATGTTAAATCCTTGTTGCTCTGAAAGACATTCAAGCTTCACTTTCAGATAGTTTGGGACAAAAACACATCCTTGAAGAGAACTGACAGCAAGGATGGATGGAAAAAGGGCGTTTTATGCTGATTATTTCTGTGGCGAAGGCATGCCCGGGTCTGTGGGAGGCTGCATCATGGCTCATCATCCTCTGGTCCCAGGGGCCTGGGGCTTTGTGAGCCTGGGAGGCATCTGCCTGGCCATACCCCATCCATGGAGGCAAGCAGCGGGATTTCTAGCTCCCCTTGCTCATATGCATGGCTGCACTCACAAGTGGCACTCGGAAATGGGACATTCCTAATTTTAACAAGATTTCAAGAGTTCTGCACATACTCCTCTAGCCCCTGCCTCTTTTTTATATCTTATTTTTTCCTTCTTTTTCCCTGTTTCTATCCAATTTTGAGGACAAAAAAATCCCCCTCACTGCTTCTGACCAGGCTTACAACTGACAAAGCTCTTCACAGCCCAACATCCCTGATGTTTTGCTTGCGCCAAAGGGTTCTCATTGTGTAAGGGGTTTCCTTCTGAATAGGACAAAGCAAAACAGTGAAGCAGTGGGATTACTGGGCTGCTGAAGGGAGACAATGGGGAAACAAAATTCAGGCTGGAGAGACATTTATTTTTCAGAGGGGCATGGCTGCCCTTACACAATCCCTTTTAAAGCACTGTGAAGTTTCTCTAACACAATCCAGTCCTGCAGCCAGGCAGAAATCCAGCACATTCGAAACCTTTTCATTCCATCTTTAATTTAAAAAATGTGCACCCGTTCACTACCACAAACTGCAAGAGTATTAAGGTATCAGAAGATCTAACAGGCTTTGGGGTTTCTCTGCTTGAGCACCTCTGAATGTTTCAAGCAGTGAACGATGATGGTGGTCAGTCCTTTCTGTGCTGACTGTTTGATGTGGAAATCTGAGTGGGTGCAGGTTTCAGTGATCCACTGTCTGCTGACTGAGCACATCTCTGTCATTCCCTGTCCCATACTGGCTCACTTTTGGCTTCCTGCCTGAACTTTAGCTCTAATTCCCCAAAATGGCCTGCGGCTTTTCTGCCTGGGGGCAAGAAGAGGCAGCCCGCCCTTTGTAGCTGTGGTAATGATCTGCAGCCATAGTGGGGTGAGATTGAAAAAGGGGTGTTTATCTGTGGCACTGCATGTGCTGGTAGGGTTTGGGTTTGCTCCCTGTTGGGGATTCAGGCTGTGACTGTAGTTCTCTCCCTTGTACAGGTTTTCTCTGGAGTCCTGTCATGGTTTAAGCCGTAACTCAAACAGTTTGCTCACTCACTCCTCATTCTTTCTTCCCCCTACTCCCAGAGGGGAAGAGAATCGAAAGAGCGCAACTCCCACAGGTTGAGATAAGAACAGTCCAGTAACCAAGGTATAACACAAACCGCTACTGCTACCACCAATAATAATAATGACAAGGGAAGCAACAAGGGAAGAGAATACAACCGCTCACCACCCACTGACCGAGCCATGAACTAACTCTTCTAGGTTCCTGCCCCCAGTTTTTACATCCTGGGCATGCTGTGGTATACCTCTTTGGTCAGTGTGGGTCAGGTGTCCTGTTTCGGTTTCCTCACGGCTTCCCCTCCTCCCTGGCAGAGCATGAGACTCAGAAAGTCCTGGGTCAGACTAAACATTACTGAGCAGCAACTACAAACATCAGTGTTGTCAGAGCCGTTCCCTGGACCAAGGTCAAAAACACAGCACTGCACCAGCTACTAAGAAGGAGAAAAATGGCTGCTACTGCTGAACACAGGACAAGCCCCTTCAATGCTGGAAGTTGATCTTACCCATACAGGACTACTCAATGCTGTCTCACTTGTCACAAGTGGTGGATATGAGCCCCCCAGATCAGCCTGAGGGATTCATTTCCTCTCAGCTTCCTACATGCCAATATATGCCTCTCCCCCTGCCCTGGTCATAATGGTAAAAATGGTGGAGAGAGAACATTAAAGCATCCCATGGGGCTGCTTGCTATAGGGCTAGCTCTTGGCACTCCTTTGTCTCTCCGCAAAGGCATGAGGGACGGGGAGAAGCCAGTCCCAACATAAGTAAATAAATGTGCTGAGCTTAATTTTTTAAATGGAGTCATAAATAAAGAACTATCACTGGAGAAGTCCCTAAAGACACCATTTTTGCTAGGTTTTTGGATTTGGTTTTGGTTTTGGTTTTAAGGTTAGCAGCTTCAACCGCTTTTATAGTGATGTCAGAGTAAATAGCCTATGACCCTACAGCATCCTTTGCAGTCTTTAACAAGAAGATTTTTATGTTTTCATATTAGGTGGGTTCCTAATAGACATTCTGTTCACGTCTCCTTATTTTATATAGTGTAAAAAAAAATAAAAAATCCCTGTCTGTAGCATATCTTAAAATGTACACCTTTTTAGCAATTTCTGAACTAAGGAAGAAAGAACGAGATGCCTTTTGGATGGAAGATGATCAGGGTTTTCTGGGATTTGGAACATCCAGTAGGCTTTGCACAAGCCGTAAAAGGGGAAGGGAAAGGAAGTAATATTTATGCTGTTTAACTTAACGAACAGAAATTTAAGTGAGACTTAATCACACTGTTCAGGTAAATTTCCTGATATGCTGTTAGAAGGCTCTTTCATCTTGCAGATTAAAGGCTACCAGGGGAAGCTGCTGCACAGTGAGGTAAAGGGTGCATTAACGCTCCTGGCTCAGAAAGTACAAGGTAGGCCATTTCACTTTCAAAAGGGAATAAATTTTCTCTCATGAGGAGAGTTACTACAAGGAGCATTAGAACAATGTGCTACATGTTCACAACTTGCATTTGGGATAAGGTTGATTTCCCTCCATAGAAGAGGTCAAAAACATAATAGATACAGTAGCTGAAAGCTGAATCTCTCAAAATTCAACCTAAAAATGAGCATACACTCTTAACCACAGGAATTTTTAGCTCCTGGAACAACTTACCTAAATTCCCCATCATCTGACAGCTTTAAATCAAGTCTGGATGTGTTCCTAGAAAATACACTCTAAATCAGCTGAAAGTCAAGAGCCTGATGCGTGATTCCCATAGGGAGGGTCTGCAGCCTACATTATGAAGGAGGTGAGACCAAGCAAGCAGAACGGTCTTAGAGCTGCTGAAGCCGATGAACAACATGTTCCACACCACTCGACCAACTGCATCTGACTGCAGAGTGAATGCCTTTAATAAATCATGTTTTTTTCCTTTCTGTATCTATCACTTGATTCAGTTCTGGAGCTTTCACATATGAAATGTTATAGCGGCTCAAAACCTTCACCCATGATTGAAGTGCAAATATGATGGCAGGGTTTTAGAACATGGAGTTGGTTTTATTAAAATATCGTTTCTTCCTTATGCCTGGAACTCATCCCTAAAACCTCAGACTCTATAATTTCCTATATCTGCTTCCAAGGTGACAGATAAGGCGAAGCCCACTCAAACTACTTTTGGAGTTGTTTACCCTGCAGATATCCACTTGACCTAGTCACCATGCATAGTGAAAGGAGTGAAATAGGTCAAGAGTGACTGCTCTGACCAGCATTAGGATGAGATGAAGAGTGCCCTGGACTCCCTTGGGTCTGCCAACTGGATGTGCAATGAGCAGAGGAGAACCTCAGGGTGATGATCTCAGATAGATTTAGGGCTAAAATGGTGTCACTAGTACCTTGAAACAATCTTGAGAGGAGAATTTAATGCAGCCAAGGTGGGAGGGGGGACATGATGGAGACAATGCTTTGTTAGTCCTACTGACACCTTTAGTGAAAACCCTGGATAAGCTTCTCAAGAGTTCTGTTCCTTCACAAGGCCTGGCAAGAAACGGTAGGCTCCAAGGTAAATACAGTTTGGCTGCAACTCCTAATCCAGTTGTCTGCAAAGATCCAGCTTGAGGGCTAGGTGCCGAGGGCTGTCAAGAGGTGCCCACTTACCAGGAGCACAGATCCATTCAATTGCAGGAGCTGTGTTGGCTGTGTCCTATGGGCAATCTAAAGCCTTGTCTTTCATACCAGCTACCTCCAGTCCTCTCTGAAAGCTGTCTTTCTCTTTTCCTTTCCATGTGTGTAAGCCATCATCAGAGGTGACTTCCTTTAATGCTGCAAATAGACAGCCTGCTAGTTCCATGACTGTTTGGCCTATATACTTCTTAAACATTGCTCTCAACTCTTTATTTCAGGCTATTATCAAATCAGTGTGAACTCACAATGGAGATACTTACAACACTTTACAATGAAGCAGGAATTAATTCAAGTTACAATTGCATCTGCTTTTCCTGCAAAGGTGTGTCCTTTGGACTGTCTCTATGCTTGTAACCTTGGAGACTTTAAGACAGAGTGGAAGTTTGTAAGGGTAGAGTGTCTATATCAAATCTGGAGATGTGAATGAGAAGAAGGCCTAGTTAGGTTGGGCAGAACACCATGCTTTTGTGGATACTGTAAGTTTGATTCAAAGTAGTGCACCAGTGTGGCACTGCACAGTGCTGTACAGTCAAACCAGACTATTCAGGAGCAGATCTGGCATCTCACATTATACAATATGTCTGTACTATAGTGTTTATAAGACTATCCGAAGAAGGCTAAGACTGGAACAAAAGACTGGCATCCTAGAAGTCAGGATAATTACTTAACAAGCAAATCTCTTACATTGTGGAATGATTTCCAGTGGCAGCTTTATTTCGGGCTGTTTAAATCTAGATCTGGAAGCAATAACAATCAGCAATATGACCACCCAAAAGGCACTTCCATTGAAATCATGAATGGAAAAATGGTGATGGATTTACCATCTTGAGTAGTTCTGAGGCCATTCCTGGTCAATAGCACTGGACCTGGTCTTCAAGACTCTATCAGATACCACCTTCCCTACTCCGCTAGCTTATGACTGCTACCAGCTAGTAGGTGAGCCACATTACCTAAACGAGGCAAACAAAGTTGTTCAAATCTTGAGCTGAACCACAAGGAAGTTTTTGTTCCATCAGGATAAAACAAGGGGTGCTTTAGTTTATTCTGTGCATATCTCTGTTGGCCTGATACTGACATCCAAGGGCGCTTTAGCATTATGAGGGCTTTTTATGCCAACAGCAGGGTAAAAGACAGGTTTTATAAAGTGCTTCTAAAATCTCTGCAGACAAATTTAATTCTTTAGTGCACAGAGTTTCAAGAATTATCGTGGTAGTTATTGTATCTTTGAAGCACAGAACAGTGTGGATACCAAAAGCAAAAGGCAAGTACCAACTGGAAGTAGATGGAATTAGGGCTGCTTAGCTGTGTGGAGATGCGAAGAGAGGCTGGGTTCAGACAAGAACCTTGTTGTCAGATTGTGGTTTTCTTGTTTATGATGTTCTGCATTACCTGTTTCTGATTCAGGAAATCAGTTATAGCTAGTCCACATGTGTGCCTGCTTATAATAACTGGTAAAAACACAATTGAGAGAGCTCAGCAGTAACCAAAGGTGCTGATATATCTTGACCACTTCTCGAACTGCTGTATCTGAGGAATATGCAGCTGGAGCAATACTTTGGGGATCCATCTTGTGTTCCCCAGACAAAGCAAGTTTTGTCTATACTAGTCGTAGAAGTTACAGTCTAAAGATCATGGTAACTACAGTAGGTCTATCAAATCACAGAACTTCTTATAACAAAGGATGAAAGAAGGTCCTTTGAAGAAAGCAGAAACAAATAGGCTGAATATGGGTTGACTTCCTGATTTGTCTCTGTCCTGTTTATCAGGACCCACACCCTGTCTCATTCCCTTTATACTCTTTGTACTTCAATGACTGAATAGCTACTGTGAGTAAATCTGTCATTATGGCTTTACTTAGTATTCTGACCAACTTTCCTCTTGGATGCAACTTGTGGGATCCTAACTTTGAAGACATAAGACAACTCTCATAATTTGTGTTCATATGAATAGAAGCTTGTGCATTTTGAAATGTTACAATCAATCACATCTGTACTTGGGAGTCTGTAGCAGGCTGACATAAAGTTGCCTTTTTGCAGTAATTTTGGAACTTCCTTGTTAGGAAACATGGCTGAGTTAACCTCAGTCCTCTCTTGTGCTTCCTTGTAAGGTGAGATTTGTAAACCCAGTGGAGAACTCCACATTTTGCATTTTAACAATCTCTAAGAAGACTGACTACTTAGTGACAGCACCTCCTACCTGCTTCAAAAACATCTCTAGTCTCCTGTACTTCAAAAACCATGTGAACTTCCAAGGTGACAGGAAGATATTTTTATCTCTAGCCTTCCTTGACTTTTGGGCATTTCTGTTTTTTCATCAAGCACAGTGAAGACCCAGAGCAGACTGATTTCATCTTCCAATTCGAGCTTTGCCCATTGTCCTCATAATGAAGTACACTGTTGCATGGTTTCTCCATGCACAGCATTTTTGGCTGTAGATGGGATATGATGAAGTCTTCATCAACACCAATAGCTATAATAAAGTTTCCCTGCTGTGTTGCATTATATTTTGACAGCAAAGGCAAACACTAAAGAAAAATAAATTAGGCATTTTCAAGGATATAGGTTTGAGGTCTGCATACAGGTTAATAAGAGTTTTCTAAATGCCATCCTCCACCTCCTGTCACTGGTGAGGCTTGCTTAGTACTTCTGAAAAATCACATCCGTCGCTAAAACATGCTGCCAGGGAGAATTTGATATCTATTGTTGAAGTTCATTAGACTGAAGCCAAAAAAAAATCCACGTCTGGTTTGGTGCAGAGCTCTTTTCCCCCTGAGTGCCTTTGGCTATGAATTCTGCATATTCTAATTTTAAAGTATCATTCATTTTCTATTTGGTGATAAACGCTTTCCTGCATAAGAGTCTTTTGATTGCTCTGCTAATTAAAGTGGATAGTTTCCTTTTATGTTAGGTGACTGTGCTTCTGCGTAACTGCAGTTTGCAGGGAACAGCCACAGTTACATGGCAGTGTTTATTACCATCACTCTCATCACCAATAAGTATATGTTCTGAAGCTCCAAATTTTCAGTAAGGAAATGAATTAAGAAAATGAGGAATTTGTCATTTTGGATGCTTTTTGGTCCCACTTTCATAGGAACGGCTTTTTATCCATTTGCTCTCCCAGATTCATTACATTGTCAGAAAGTTTTAATGTCTTAAAGGGCATAGAGACAGAATTAGGAGTGGAAGTCCCATTTATCCCTTTATTACCCCCTCTCTGAACCTACTTTGGTCAGCATAGATGTGATGGCGTCACATGAATGTGTGCTGGGAAAGTCACATTTTTGTGAATGCTATTTTAATTACCAAGTGACACTGTGCCTTCGTTTCTGCCTTCAGAGCTGAACTGCCCTGGCAAGCACAGAGGACTTGATCTGAAACATTAGAGAAAACACAGGAGAATACCCTGAGCAGGACAGAAAGTGAATAACTATGGCAAGCCAAGGCAATCTATTCAGAAGAAAGCCTCTGTAGGTCGAGGTCTATCTACCACCCATGGGACAGTTGTTCTTCCAAGTTGGACTTCTTCTGTGTTGGATACCAGTGACAAGCTACCAAAGAAGTCCTTGAAATAATATCAGGTGAGTATCTCATAAAGCACATTACTATAAACAAAAAGAACTACTATATATGCAAAACTCTTTCCAGTGAATGGGTCATACAGAATACAAAATGAAAGATCAAGAGGGAGATGTGGAATTTCTGGAGTCTCTTTGGAAGGACATTATTCACGTCTTCAGGATGCTCCTGCCTGTAGGTGCATGTTTCAGCAGGTCTGTAAAAATCACGGTGTGTCTGTATTGAGTGTGCACATAGAATCATAGAATAGTTAGGGCTGGAAAGGACCTCAAGATCATCTAGTTCCAACTCCCCTCCCATGGGCAGGGACACCTCACACTAAACCATGCCACCCAAGGCTCTGTCCAACCCAGCTTTGAACACCGCCAGCTATGGAGCGCTCACTACTTCCCTGGGCAATGCATTCCAGTGCCTCACCACCCTTACACTAAAGAATATCTTCCTCAAATCCAATCTAAACTTCCCCTGTTTAAGTTTGAATCCGTTACCCCTTGTCCTTTCACTACAGTCCCTAATGAAGAGTCCCTCCCCAGCATCACTATAGGCCCCCTTCAAATATTAGAAGGCTGCTATGAGGTCTCCATGCAGCCTTCTCTTCTC